>PITA01008960.1:0-80912 GCA_004023965.1 Spilogale gracilis
CACAAACACACACACTCCTCAGAATTTGGCATAAATAGATAATACCCATACCCAGGACCACCACCGTTGGATTTCAGGCCTCTGGTCTTTGCTTCTTCAACTGCAAATGGTACAATGTGTTAAAATCAAAAAGAGCCAAGGGCAACTTACTCTAATGGTTACATTTTTTTCTCCCATGTGAGGTAACTTTTTTCAACCTGGGAAACATTTCCAAATAATTCCCTTTAGATTTACTATGACTAGAGAAAAGAAAAAATAATTAAATCTATAGAAAGAAAATCAGCAGTTGGAGTCAATTTTCTCTTTCAGGGCCTTCTGCAAACAAATATGGGGGGCTGAGGAGATCAGAATGAGCAGTGGGGAAATGGGGGTATGAGGGACCATGAAATGGAGAACAAAAGAGGAAATCATTTTATTTACTCTCTCATTTTTTGTTTTTTAGAAAAGATTTTATTTATTGACAGAGAAAGAAAATACAAGCAGGGGGAATGACAGAGGGAGAGGGAGAAACAGGTTCCCCACTGAGACTGAACAGGGAGCCTGACATGATGCGAGGCTCCATCCCAGGACCCTGGGAGCATGACATGAGCCAAAAACAGACATTTAACTGACTGAGCTACCAGGCGTGCCTATTCACTCATTTTTCAATTACTTGGAAGAAATAATTTTCAATTTCTTTGTTTACCTCTGGTTCTTCATTTCTAAAATGAATTCAGCACAAACTATGTAGGAAAAGTGTGAAAATGAACTAGGAAAGAACAGGTGGGGTGAGCCAAGGCCTCTGGTGACAGATTATAGAAGTAATTTTGAGCAGAGCTAAGGCTGCCCCACTAGAACTCAGGGTCAAAGCACAGACACAGTAGTGAATTGCCTCTGGCCTACACACATCGAACTGTCTCCACAGAGACTAGAAAAATTAAAGATTGGGTAGCAAAGCTCTCTGGTTGGCTGACTTAGATTCGTTCCTCTGCCAAAAGTGTCACTTTTTATAGAGGTTGATGGGCATCAAGCCATTGTGCAAGGTTGGGGCAAGGAGTGAGAGTTTTTCCTGCCAAGCACTTTGTAACTAAGACTCTCTTCTGAGTAGACTCTTCAGTCTGAGACCTTGAAAGGCTACTGGCTTCATGAGAACAAAGCCATTATCTGTCCTATATTCTGAAGCATGTGGCTCATCAATCCATTCATTCATTCAACTCATATCTACTGGGTGCCTACTAGATGCCAGGCACTGTGCTGGGGACATAGCAGTGAACAAGACCAATACAATTTCCCAGGTTTGTCCTATGAACCCACAGGAAGCAGAGAAAGAGATAGGGTCTGTTAGTGAATCTGTGGCCTGAGCTTGCCTGCCCCCTGATGCCCAGTGACAGGCTTAACCTTCTAGTGATGTAATAAGGGCTACAGGGACCCACCAGCACCAATATCTCACCTACGAAGTCACTTTTCAGTATGTTACCATAGTTGCAGAGGTCCCATTATAAAGACCCTATGATGTCCTTCTAACAGCACAATGTGTGTAAAACCTACTTTATCCACATTTCATGTATATCTATGGCATATCTATTCAATAACATGTATACCATTCTGTTTTAGCAATGAATATCCCTAGTCTCAGGAAGACCTCAGTCCTGGGCAAACCAAGAAGGTAGTTGGTATCATCCGACAAGGGGACATTTCACTTCAGGTGATTTCTTAGATAGCTGAAGCTTTTACTCCTGTAAACATCAACACTTTCAAAAATTGTAACCATCTTTGAATGAAGTATTTTTAGCTTCTATTTTTAGGTTCTTACCTGTCTTATGTCTAATTTCCAGGCGCAAACCACCATTTCTGATGGCAATGTGTGCTTTAGAATTAGACAAAAGTAGGGCGCCTGGATGGCTCAGTTGTTAAGCATCCGCCTTCGGCTCAGGTCATGATCCCAGACTCCTGGGATCGAACCCCACATCGGGCTCCCTGCTTGGTGGGAAGCCTGCTTCTCCCTCTCTCACTGCCCCTGCTTGTGGTCCCTCTCTAGCTCTGTCTCTCTCTGTCAAATAAACAAATAAAGTCTTTTTTAAAAAAAAGTAGACAAAAGTAGGTATGTCTGGGTTGTATATAAACTAAGAGTAAATAGGATCTGTCTGAGCTGGGGGCTGAACGGCTCTCATGAATAAAGCTCTCTCTATAGATCACTCAAGTACTTTGGTCTTTTTTTCTCTTTTTCTGTCTAATCTCCCTCTCCCTCTATTTCTATCTCTGTCTCTGTCTTTCTGTCCTTACTTCCTGGCTCTCCAGCTGTTATAGCTACTTAAGTTTTTAGCTGACTATTGGGTAAATGAACTTTGTGTAGTCTGCTACATTTCTTAATGCTGATATAAAATTTACTTCCCTATGCAAATGTGTTCATCATAATGCATATATTGTACATAAATGGAATGTGTATTGGGTAATCAATGTTGCCATAGATCAGTACCCTTTGTCAAAATCTGCTGATATACAGAGAAGCACATAGATTTATAGTCAGCTTTACCCTGATTTTGATGACCCACTAGCTTATTTAAAACTTCAGTAATTTTCAGTTTTGAGTTGAGATAAACAATTTTTTAAAAGATATTCTATACAAAGAGAATTAATTCTGCAACTTTTGCAAGTCATTAAAGCCAAGTTCACCAAGTCTAAATATCTTAGCCGTACATTCTAAAGGTTTTATTTTTCTGTTTATTCTGTTGATTACCAATCAGAGATAACTTGACATTGAGATGTACTTATCACCGTGGGTTGACACTTCACTGGGTTTTAGATGGCTATAAATGATGTTACGCATTTTTAAAAAGGCAGCTCAGGGATTATTTGCAAATAGAATCATAATATATACCATATGTACCATGTATAGCTGCTTAGTATACAACCATCAAATGAATAGTTTTATGGCCATAAAAAAGCATGCAGTGGGTCTGTGTACCCAGCCACCAGTCTACATGGCATCACCTATGAGATATATGTGTGTGGCCTGGTCTCTATCCTTAGATAGAGCTGTAACCTCAAATTCTGTCTTTTCTTCCATTTTCTTCCATAATTTCAGGAGGACAATATCATCCAAGAAAGTCACTTCTATTTCCGTGGCTATGGCCTGGGCCACTGTTTGCAGGCAAGGGATGGAGGTCTGAGGGAAAGTTCTGGCATTTCTAACTCCCAACCTCCAGCCGCTCTTCTAAGGGAAGGAGAAACCATGCAGAAACTCTACGTGGACCAAGCCAAGAGGATTGACACCATCTCTCGGGCTGTCTTCCCTTTCACTTTCCTCATCTTCAACATCTTCTACTGGGTTGTCTATAAAGTGCTACAGTCAGAAGATATACACGAGGCACTGTGAATAGGGTGAGGGCTAGAGAGTCTAGCTATTGACTTCCTGCTTCCTCCTGGGTGGACTTTCCCTTTCCATTAGATTCCATCAGGGGCTTGGATTCATTTCTGATTTCCCACTCAGAACCTCCGTGGCCAATCCCAAAGCTATATGGGTCTACACTTCATGGTGCCAGGGGAAGCTATACTTAGATAGATGACTTCTCTGTTCTAATCCAATTTTTCTCCATGCTATCCCATTTCTCATGAGAGTAATTTTTGTCCATGTTCCTGGGACAAGGATGACCTTCTTCCCTTGCTGGACACTCTCTGTTTTCCAGTTCTCCAGTGGGGAATATTCAGACCATTGTTACTATATTCTGGCATTTGCTATCTTAACCTGCACCATTCTTTGCCCTGCCACACCCAACCAAGAGCCTGGTTTACTCTACCCTCTATCCCTCCTACCATAGGCTCAAATAGGGAGTCTTTCCCATCCACAAGTTCTGCCCTGTGTGACCCAGTCAGTTTTCCTTGATTGTGGGAGGAAGGCAAGGTGACAGGTTTCCTACCTCTCAGCAAGGTTTCAATAGTCATGAACCACACTGAGATAGGGAATTGCTCTATGACTCAACAGAGAGGTCTTCAGGTCTCATAGGATGCTCAACACTGTTAGAATGGGGGCAGGACTCTTGGACTCTCAAAAAAGCCACATTTCCAGATCCATCTGAACTTCTAGGTCTCAGTAATATTTCTTTTATTCCCTAACTAGTATGGTGGCAAAGTGTGTTTGCCTGCTGGGGAGTGTAAAAAGAGAAAAATGTTTACTCTTTAAGAAACTTCTCAGGCGCCTGGGTGGCTCAGTTGGTTAAGCAACTGCCTTTAGCTCAGGTCATGATCCGAGAGTCTCAGGATCGTGTCCCTCATTGGGTTCCCTGCTTGGCAGGAAGACTGCTTCTCCCTCTCTCACTCCCCCTGCTTGTGTTCCCTCTCTAGCTGTGTTTCCCTCTGTCAAATAAATAAATAAAATCTTTTTCAAAAAAAGAACGAAACTTCTCAACAATGCTAAAAAAACTTTCAAGAAAAGCGAGATCCAAAGTAGTAGGACCCAGGAGAAGTAAAATATAAAACTATACTCAGAGAATCTTTTGTTGGCTGGGCTTTCATTTGTTTCTTTTCTTTTCTTTTCTTTTCTTTTCTTTTCTTTTCTTTTCTTTTCTTTTCTTCTCTTATTCTCCACAGTCTCTTTATTTCCCAGGGTCCCTCATTATTAACTTGCTCTTTAACCTTCTTTTAGTAAGCATATAATAGTGCCATTCAACCTTGTCCAGGATAAAGTGGGCTTCAAGCTTTCTAGAAAAGAACTAGGCATATAAAGGACCCCTATCCAGGATAAACATTGGCTTGGACAACCTCAGAGTAGTAACTGTAGAAGTTAAAGGGCCATAAGTCAGAGTTATTTCTTAACCCTTCTCTTGTTTCTCTTCTCATTCCATAGTGAAGAAGGGTGGAAGTCAGTTGAAGCTACCAGAAATGTCAGAATAGAGAGGGTGTGAAGAGCCCATTTCAGGCCTAAAATACCACTGGGACATGGGGAAGCATGGGCCTGGTATGTTGAATCCTTTGAAGTGACCCAAATATAAAGAACTGAAAAGGGGAATTTAAGTACAGGACTAACAGTTGGAAGACAGTTGATCAAATTATCTTTTAAATATCTTGTCCTGGGATGCCTGGGTGGCTCAGTTGGTTGGGCAACTGCCTTCGGCTCAGGTCATGATCCCAGAGACCCAGGATCGAGTCCCACATCGGGCTCCCTGCTCGACGGGAAGCCTGCTTCTCCTTCTCTCGCTCCCCCTGCTTGTGTTCCCTCTCCGGCTATGTTTCTTTCTGTCAAATAAATAAAATCTTTTTTAAAAAAATAAATATCGTGTCCTTTTCTCTGGACCTAGGATAATTAACTATGTGAGTCCAATCTCTCTTCCTCTCTCTCTCTCTCTCTCTCTCTCTCTCTCTCTCTCTCTCTCCCATTCCTCCCTCCACTTTCCTCCCTCCCTCTCATCTTCAAAATGGTGTTCTAAATTGAAAGTAAATAAATCCAATGACCAAAGCAAATCCTGTATTCAGAGCAAGAGCTCACCTTTCTTTCCCCCCTTTTCCTATTGAGTTTGTCTGCTCTTTCCTCTTCACTGAGAAACTCCTCTCATCTGTCCCTTGGCTTTGAGGAGAGCCTTCTGGGCTGACCAGGGTAGCTGGACCAGGAGTTAATCTTACCGATGATAGTAATTATAACTCTGTTGGGACCAGGAGTAAATCTTACTGATATTAATTATAACTCTAGTGCCAGTGAGATTCAAAACTAAAGGACTGGCTTAAAGGCAGAGATTAAATTAAGAGGGCAGAGAGTCCCTGTTTTCCCATTTCTGTCCAGGTAGTGCCAATCAATGAGAGGCCACAAGCAATACCCCTTTGAAAGGAGCAGAGAGTATCTCTTTGATACTCTCCATGGCAGGGCTGGAGTGTCAGGCTGCAGCAGCCCGAAGGCGGGGGTAGTGGGGGATGGACTATGGAGATGAGCTTACTACACAGAGCTCTAGTTGTTATAGATCTTGTCCAGATGGGCCAAACTACACAAATCTGCCCTGTTGGAAGTCTCAAGAACAATGCCCTGGAGACAGCTACAGTACTGAGCAATAGAGCCTGCCCAACTGGGACTCAGATCAGGGCATCAGCTGGTGCTGGGAGCCAAAGAAGCCAAAGTACCAAGCAACATAATAGCCCAAAGGAGTCCACAAAGCTACTCAGAGGCAATGCCAGGTGGAAGGTACTGTCCCTCCCCATCAGAGCCCCCAAGTGGAGAAGAGAGATACATGGTGCCAGAATCAGGTGCAAATGGCTTTCATTTTCCACTCCTTCCCACACATGCATGGGGGAAGGGAGATAGGAAAGCTGGGTCCCACTGGAAACATCTGACACCTAGCAATCCATTCAATCATGACATTCTTGACCTTTGACCCTTTTCATCACAGTGAATTGGCAGGAGGTGATAGAAGAGACTCACTTGAAGTTCACTTCCATTTACCCTCATAGTACTTATCCTCCAGAGACCTGAAGGAACCACTGGAACCTACTTTCAGACTGAATCACATATAAAAGTGATTTTAAGTTTTAAAACAGCATTTTTTCTTTTTTCTTTTTCTTTTTTTAAGTAGGGTTCCCACCTAGCATGAGGTCAGAACTCATGACCCTGAGTTCAAGAATCATGCTTCATTGGGGCACCTGGGTGGCTCAATTGGTTAAGCAACTGCCTTCGGCTCAGGTCATGATCCCGGAGACCCAGGATCGAGTCCCACATCGGGCTCCCTGCTCGGCAGGAAGCCTGCTTCTCCCTCTCTCACTCCCCCTGCTTGTGTTCCCTCTCTGGCTGTGTTTCTCTGTCAAATAAATAAAATCTTAAAAAAAAATAATCATGCTTCACTGACTGAGCCAGCCAGGTGCCCCAAAACAGCTTATTTTCTAAAGGGGGAAAAAAGTTCTACATAAAAAAGTGTTTTGAGTGTTTTCATTAATTCACTGTTAATCTTTAATGTCAGTTAAATATTTTATACATATATTTTTCCAGAGAAAAGGCTTTATTCAGTTATTGTGACAAATATCTTCACCTCCAGCTTCCCTTCAGTTTGCTCCAATCTTTGGAAAACCAGTGTTATGTCTTCCTCTTTCCACTCAATCTACTAGCAGGGCCTCTTGCTCTCCCAGAATTCACAGTCAAATCAAAAAGAGATTTTCATGTGGAAGAAAGGTAGTGAATACAGTTTTTTCCTTTTACTTTCTCCCATAAGCCTTTCCAAACTCAATAGGAAAAGGGGGGAAAGAAAGGTGAGCTATCACCAAAGAACTGACACTAGTTCTAGTTGAAATATTAAGTTGACTCTTGAAATTAAATTCTCTTTTCACCGACCCATGCAAATATCCCAACTTTGTCCAAAACCTATCACCTCCTGGTAATCTTTTTATGTGTTCCCACTCTCCATTCTCAATTTACTGTTAGCAACATTGTAATTATTATTGTCTTATTTCTGGTTGTCAAAATCTTAAATTCAGATCCACTACGTTGAGATTAAAGATCTTCCTAGGCTCCATTGCTGATGAAAGACAAATAAGTCAACCAGGGGAACTATCAAGGGAGTAGTAACCCAGTTAATGCTATCACTTGATGAATGGAACAAATGTAGAATAAACTCTTGGACAGCAGGGACTGCATTTTATACAGCTTTTTAGTTCACACAGCTCCTGATATATAGCATTCTCAATATGTATATATAGAATGAGAGCATTATTTCTCACACAGTTTATTATAAACCACATTTCTATTCATTCCCTTTCAATTAACTTACAGATTACTGAAAAAATAAACCTGGAAGGGGCCTTATCAAATCAGATAGAATTGACACACACATGTGCATGCACACACATACACCCAAGCTGGTCCTTGAGTATAACAGAACCAAAGTTAAGAAAACATCAAAACCTGGTAAATTGCATTGTTGAATAAAGAATGATAATGATCTGATTAAACATTAATGCTATTCCAAATATGAAGGCTAGTGTCAAACTATATTTCAAAAACCAATCATCAAATTAAAACTCTAGCAGTGACAAATGAGTACAGAAGTGGGGATTTATATGCTTCTCCCAATCCACATGCTCTTCCCACCAGCGGGCCAGTCATCCCTGAAGGTATAGCAGTTAGGTTGTTCTTCCCAGCCCTACACTGCTTGCTTTATTGCTTTATTATACTTCACATCTAGGATAACATTTACAGTCTATAGACTTGGGCTAGGGGCATCAGAACAGCTTGTTAGCAAATCTCTTGCCAGTAGGAAGAAAGACACCTGAGCCAGAAGATTTCTCATTCAGAGTATTCTCTGCATAGAAGCATGAAAATATGGCTGCTGAATAGACCATCTGAAAAAGTCACATGAGAACTCGGTTGTTGCCACTCTGCTTGAGTAGCTCTGTTTATTTTTTTTCCAGTTTCTGCTTTTAGCATGAGGCTTTCTGTAAATGCCCAGGCTGCGTATACTGTGTGGTGCCTTACAAGGAAGTATTTACTCTCACTATCAATTCCCTGGAGTAAGGGCAATTCTTAGTACCACTTAAATGCAAGGAACATTTTGCCTTACAGAGCTAGATCTAGAAAAATATACACATATTCTCTATTTTAATTGCTTCCATTCATGACAGTGAAGTAATTAAAAGCATGGTTTTGGTAGCAGAGCCTTGGTTTGCATTACAAGTCCAATCCTCACTAGATATGGGGCTCCTGAGCAAATGACTTCACCTCCCTCAGGGTCAGTTTCCTCTTCTAAAGATTTTTTTTAATTTATTTATTTGACAGAGAGAAACACAACCATAGAGGGAACACAAGCAGGGGGACTGAGAGAGGGAGAAGCAGGCTTCCCACAAAGCAGGGAACCCAATGCGGGGCTCAATCCGGAGAGTCCGGGATTGTGACCTGAACCAAAGGCAGATGCTAAACAACTGAGCCACCGAGATGCCCCATCAGTTTCCTCTTCTAGAAGGTCATTTGAAGGCTCTGAAAGATGCAACATACAGTAACTATGTGACCGTGAGCAAATCATTAAACATTCTGTTTTTCAACATCCACACCTGTTAAATGAAAGTGATAATAGTACCTTCCTCATAGGGTCGTTCATAGGGTTATTCATAGGAATAAAATGAGATAACTCAGGCAAAGTGTTTAACTCAGTGCTTGGCTCATAGTAAGCGCTTAATAAAGATTAGCTATTACATGAGCAGACCACGTCATCATAGTTTCTCTTCTATACCTAATTCCTAGCATATGGACCAGACCAGAACTTCAGATTTCCATTTTGTGTGTCTCATTTTGCTAAGTCCACGATCACAAAAAGGGTCAGGTTAAAATCACATCTTTTTTATATTTTCAATCTCTACTGTCACTGGGTTCCTCCTGCTACCATATAACATGCTTACAAATTATGTTAGCATGACAAATTGCTTAATCTCTTACTGAGCCTTAGCTTTTTCAAAGACAGAGAAGAAGGAAAAGGAGATGGAAGAGAAGGAGCAAAGGAAGGAGAAAAGTAGAGATGAGAGAAGAGGTGAGGGCAGGGGAGGGAGGAGAGAAAGAAGGAAAATCTCTCCCATTTAAAATGAAAAATAGGGGCACCTGGGTGGCTCAGTCATTAAGTGTCTGCCTTCAGCTCAGGTCATGATCCCAGGGTCCTGGGATCCAGCCCTGCCTCAGCTCCCTGCTCAGCGGGAAGCCTGCTTCTCCTTCTCCCACTGCCTCTTATTTTCCCTCTCTCACTGTATCTCCCCCCTCTCTGCATCAAATAAATAAATGAAATATAAATAAATAAATACATACATAAATAAATACATAAATAAATAAAATGAAAAATATGGAGGTATCTGGCTGACTCAGTTGGTTAAGCATCCAATTCTTGATTTTGGATGGGATTCAGCCCTGACTTATGTTCCCTCTCAGTGAGAGTCTGCTTGAGATTCTCTCTCTCCCTCTGCCTTCCCTCTGCTCTCTCTGTCTCTAAAAATAAATAAAAATAAAATATATTTTGTAAAAATATAATGAAATTAAAAATAGGAGCACCTGGGTGCTCAGTCAGTTAAGCATCCAACTTTTTTAAAAATTTAATTATTGGAGGGGGCATTGCACAGCAGAGCAGGGGGAGAAAGAAACACAAGCAAACTCTGCATTGAGTTCAAAGCCTGACACAGGGCTCAATCTCACAACCCTGAGATCATTACCTGAGCCAAAACCAGGAGTCAGAAGCTTGAGTGACTATTCTACCCAGGTTCCCCAAGCATCTGACTCTTGATCTCAGCTCAGGTCTTGCTCTCAGGGTTGTGAGTTCACACTGCACGTTGGGCTCCACATTCGGCATGGAGTCTACTTAAAAAAAATAGGGGCAAAAAAAATTTAAAAAAAATAGGGGCATCTGGCTGGCTCAGTCAGTAGAGTGTCTGACTTGATCTCAGGGTTGTGGGTTTGAATCCCACATTGGGTGTGGAGATTACTTAAAAATAAAATCTTTTTTAAAATGAAAAATAAAATCAAAACCACCCTTCACTTGACCCTGAATTTCCCTAATACCCATTGATCTTTTGCTTTCTTTCCATTCATCACCAAGTTTCTTAAAAAGGGTTATCCTTATTAGATGTTTCCACATGCACATGACTACCATTTACTCCTTTTTTTCAAAGATTTTATTTATTTATTTGATAGAGAGAAACACAGCTAGAGAGGGAACACAGCAGAGGGACTGAGAGAGGGAGAAGCAGGCTTCCTGCTGAGCAGGGAGCCCGATGTGGGGCTCAATCTCAAGACTCCCAGGACTCCGGGATCATGACATGAGCCGAAGGCAGATGCTTAACAACTGAGCCACCCTGGCGCCCCTACTACCATTTACTACTTAACACGCTGTTATCTATCTTCTGCTTTCTCACCTTAACTCCCTCCTGAAAACGCTTTTCCCATGTTCTTCACTCTGCCTTCTTAATTTCTATAGGCAATACTTCTCTGTCCTAATCTTTCATGACTTCCTCTAAGATTTGTCAGAACTGTCACAGCTTCTTTGAAATTCTCTTCCTTGGCTTTCATTCTCCAGTTTCTTCTCTTGCTCCTCTGACCATTGCTTCTTGGTGTTCCTTATTCTCTAGGACTTTATCTTTGGCTTTCATCTCTCTTTGTTGCCCACTTACAGCTTGGCTGGTCTCAACTATTCCCATGGCTGTGATAACCTGCATGAAATGATTCTTGAATTTCTGCCTTCAGTTCAGACTCTCCACCAATCTAGTCTTATTTTCCAGTTCTTTATTGAATCTCTCCACTGGATATCCCACAAATACCTCAAGTTCAACTTGTCTACAGATAAACAATTCACAATTTCCTTCAAACTTTCTCCTCCACTCCCTCTTCCAAACTTTCCAATCTTGATCAGTGGGACTACCCAGTAACCTAAGCCAGAAAACTGGGAGTTATCTTTAGCAACTCCTTCTTCCATAACCCTCAAATCAAATCAACCACCAAATCCTGTTGAGTCTACCATCCAAATATTTTGAAGTCTGTCCCTCCTTCTCTATTATCCTGACATCATTTTGGTTCAACCCTTGATTCCAATATTACTTTGTATCCTTCACATTATTGCCGACTTGATCTTTCTAAAACACGGATCTATTTATGACACTTCCTTGCTTTGAATCCATCAAGAGCCCCCTATTGTCTTCAGGAAAATGTCCACATTCCTTAAATTGACCTCCAGGAGATTTTCTGTTCTGGCCCATGTCAGTTCCTCCAGCCTCTTCTCTCGTCAATCTCTTTGCTCCCTAAATGCACCCTACATTTGGCCATGACAACTCACCCACAGATCCCTTAACCCAATAATGCATCCTGTTTAATGTTCTGTGCTTTTGCTGTTCCCTAGGCTTTTAAATGCCCTCTGGTGACCTCTTCTCCCTGAGGTCCCTACTCATCTGTCAAGACTCTAACTAGATATCCCATTTTCTGTGAAGTAATTCAAACCCCTCTCACCCCAAAACCCGTACAAATTTGGGTTCTCCAATAACACTCTGTACATAGATTTTTATTTATACTTGTAAGATTCTGAAGGATTCTTTTGTCTGTTTCCCTCACACATGTATTAGTTTGAGGTTAAGAATTATCATGTCATGAGGGAGTATACTATCAAGGTAATAAGCATGCTTGTAGTCTTTCACTTTTCAAAGAAGTTAAGTGGTATGTCATTCTCAAAGTAAACTTTTGAGGTAAAATAACCATGTATCCATGCAAGAGATGAGGAAATGAGGCTCAGAGAGGCCAAGTGAATTATCCAAGTCTCACAATGAGTTACTGACAATGGCAAAACCAAAACACAGGTTCCCCATTTTTAATTTCAATGCCCCATTTACTGGGCAAAGGATTTTCAACGTCAGCTTCAAGAAACATTAGAACAGGTAGTCCCAGGACCTGTTCAGGCTCAGTCAGTTAATTATCTGCCTTCAGCTCAGGTCATGACCTCAGGATCCTGAGATCAAACTCTCCATCAGGCTCTCTGTTCAGTGGGGAATTTACGTCTCCCTCTTACTCTCCCTCTGTGCTCTCTCTCTAACAAATAAATAAAACCTTAAAAAAAAAGAAAAAATAACAGGCAGTCCCTCTTCTCCTCCTGCTACACACTATACACACATTTTAGACAAACTCTACTTTCAGCTGATATACTTCACCATAATATTTTGTATGAGATAGGGATAGGGGAAGCAAAAAGAGAGGTTACTCCTGCTTTTAAAAATATGAGAAACAAAATTACATCCTCCACAACTTTCAGAAGTAACTCATTTAACGGGTCAAGCAGTGTTAGAACTCTATTATTTGGATAATAGTATATAGGAAGGCTTGTTTTTTTTTGAGAATAGTCCAAAATTAAGTGCAGTCATGTCAAAGGAATCTAGCAATTGGGCATCTTTCTGACTCTATGCTCCCCTTCAAATTATCAACCCACAAAGGTCCTGAATCTTTATTAGCCTCCCTCCCCTTTCACTTACTGACAATGCTTTACTGACTGATCACAGTCTTATCAGTCCTCAATTTAGCCTTAATCCCTAACTACTTCTGGCAATGAGAATCATTATTATAAAGACATCCCTGATCATCAGAAGGGCAAGAATGCTTGGGACCTTTGGTCACAGCAGCACATTTGCTATTTTGACTGCATTTACCACTATTCCCACACAGAGAAACAAACATCTGGTTCTTTTAGAAAACTAACTTCTCATGGAATTCCCCATAAGGCAACTGGGTCAGTGGATCACAATGTCTTGGAATCCTAGAACCTGGCACAACAGAGTTTGAAGGGACTTCCCAGATCATTTAGTCTGATCTGCTCATCAGACAACATGGGGACACTGAGGGCCCCCAAGCCCTAGATATAATTCCCTTTTTTTCCAACTTAGTTGAAGCTATAAAAGGAAAGGATGGAATAGAAGGTGAAGGACCAAAATGTGTCATAACATATCAGCTTCAGAGCCTCATTTCTGAGACTGCTGTGACACATAGACTACAGACAATTTAAAGGCCAAAGGTAATCTGTAGCTGAGGAAATTGCCTTTGTGATGATCATTCAATCCCCAATCTCTGCCATGTTAATCATTGGCTGATACCTATATTAGACATCCACAGTCCCCATAGGAAGTGGATAGCTCAAATCTTGGCACCAGTTAGAATATGACAGGTATAAAATGGTCATGCCAACGGGTGCCTGGCTGGCTCAGTTGATAGAGCATGTGACTTGATCTTGGGGTTCTAAGTGTGAGCCCCACGTTGGGTGTAGAGATTACTTAAAAATAAAATCATTTAGGGGCACCTGGGTGGCTCAGTTGGTTAAGTGACTGCCTTCAGCTTAGGTCATGATCCCGGAGACCCGGGATCGAGCCCCACATTGGGCTCCCTGCTCGGGCGGGAAGCCTGCTTCTCCCTTTCTCACTCCCCCTGCTTGTGTTCCCTCTCTAGCTGTGTTTCTCGCTGTCAAATAAATAAAATATTTTTAAAAATAAAATAAAAATCATTTTAAAAAATGTTCATGCCAAGCTCCAAATTCTACAAACTCACTGTCCTCCAGGGTTCCCTTGTGACTTTATTTGTGAATCCCTTAGGCTTATACTTCTTTTACCTTTCCCTAGAAGAAACATATCCTATTGTCACCATTTGAGTGGCTTAAGCTTCAGATTGGTCCTTTAAGGAAGGATACAATATAGTTTCAGAATGCATTGTTATCCTTTCATTATATATACTCTACTGATTTCTTCCTACCCATCTCTTAGTATTTCAAATTCCAGATGCATGAACCCTCTTCACCCAAGGCCACCTAACAGAGTAGAGCAATGAATTATGGACACTTATCTCATTCATGTCCACCTAATACTTATGTATTCTCTCTCCCTGATATCCTGTTGGTGGATTCATATTCAGGGTAAAGGATTTAAGGGAGAAAGAGTCAAAACTAATGAATGCATTTTCAAAATGTTACTAATACCATTTTTTTTACTAATACCATTTTTTGATGGTATTCCTTAACCAAGAGATGACCAGTTAGGACTACAACTACAAAACAGTTTTCATTTCTTCCCCTTACTCTTCCTTGGAGCAGGGCAGAGATGCACTGCCTTTCTAACATCCCCATTTGCTATCTTCCTAACCATTTTGGAAATGAATTTAAGATGAAAAGAAGCCATCCCCTACCCCAGGGTGAGGGTGGGTACTTTCTGATTATCTTTGGAAGGTTTCTTGGGGCCATATTTTTGTTTCAGTTCCCCTCAGGGGACAGGAAAATTCTTTAATTTTTATTGGAAAATCTAATTCTTTTTCCTGTCATTCCTTGAGTTCCTCCACTCTGGTTTACTCAAGGGGTACACCTTGGAGACCTATTTGCCTTATTGGGTTAAGCCTCATAAGGTTAAGAAATGGTTATTCTCTGAATGCCCTTACAGACATTCTCCACCCTGCCATTTAGCCTCTTCATGGAAGGGTAAAATGCCTAGTTTGGGTCAGCATAAACATCCATTCCCTGAGCCAGACTCTTGATTTTACAGAGTACCTGACCCTGAGATTCAGTCTTAGTGCCCTGAAATGTCTTCCTAATTGAGCCCAGTTAAGGCAAAATCATTCACTAGAAATTTGAAGCTATGAAGTGAATGATCAGTATAAAGAGTACACCCAGCTGTGAACTCCATTAAGGTAGGAATATCTTCTTCATCTGTAACTAAGAGACGTGCTTGAAACAATGGAGATGAGCAATAAACACCAGCTGAATGAACAAATGCAAGTGTTAAAGTAAGTGCTTTTGTTTCTACTGCCAAATCTCTCTGGTTGGAATAAACAATGAGTAAGTTTTCTTGTGTTTTTGGAGGAGTAAGTAGTATCAGGAACAGGTATGAGAGAATATGAGTCCACAAGATAGCTGGGAGATTAGGACTTGTGGTAAGCTGAGGTTGGAGCTCTTTGGGTTTTGTTGAATAGTTTTGCTGTTGTTTTTTAAAAGTCAATGTTATCTTATTATTTCCTCATTCCATAATCAAAACCTTTTAAAGATTTCTTTTTTGCCCCTAGATGTAAGAACAAACTCTTCAGGCTGACTTTCACCTACCAATATCACTTCATCTCTCTTGGATTCATTCAAAATTTTTTGTAGAGCATCCACCACAGTATGCCAGACATTGTACTAAATATATGGGCAACAGAGTGAAGAAGAAACATAGCCCCGGCCTCAGAGGGCTTATATTCCAGTGGGGGAGACAAACTTGGACTAAGTTACTAAAGAATAATAAAATGGAAAATAACATGGAAGTATTATGAAAATATTTAAGGGAGGGACTTGACCTAGTTGTTGTTGAAATTTGGGGAAGTGATGTCCTGGAAGGCTTCGCTGAGACAGAGACATTTAAGCTACAACCTAAAGGGAAAGTAAGAGGGACAGAAGCAGGAAGGACATAAAGGGAAGCAAAGGAGAATGAAAGAGTTGAGGAGGAGAGTGTTAAAGAAGGAAGTGTTTTAACAGATTTGCATTTTGCAAAGAATATTCTAAGTGTAGTGTGTGGGAAAAATGGTAGGGAGACAAGAGTAGGTCATTAATTGAAAATAGTCATAACTTAAAAAGTGGAAAGTAGTGGGTGCTAGGGAATATAAAGCAAGGGTACTTAACCTGGAAATCAAGGAAGTCTTCCTGAAGATGTGACATTTCTTTTTTTTTTTATTTTTTTTTATTTTTTTTTAGATGTGACATTTCAAGTGAGACTCAAAGTCTGGTTTAGCTATGGTGAGGAGTTTGGGGGTGAAGAGACGAAGAAAGTTTCTGACACAGTAACCTTCTGCTTTAGCCAAAGCAGTCCTCAGTTTTGTAATGCTCTGGTCCCAACCTGGAATGTCAACTTCCTTTTCCTTCTAAGCAAATCATATCTATCTTTCTAAGGCCATCTCAAATCTCACCTTCTCTGATCCTGCCCAAATGTGGCTTCTTTTGCTTCTAAACTCCTATCTCATGTTTGTCACTTAACATTTTAATAAACACTATTTAGTATTTTAGTTAACTTTCGTATATCCTCAAATTCCCTATAAGATCCTTGAATTTATTAACTGTCTCCTATTAATTTGTCATCATCCCAGGTACCTAGCCCAGGGATGGGCACATTAAGTTACCCTTATTAAATGAATGAACGTCTGGCTCAGTCTGCAGACCATGCAACTCTGATCTCAGGACCGTGAATTCAAGCCCCTTGTTGGGTAGGGAGCCTACCGGAAAAAAATAATGAATGAATGAATGAATGAGTGAGTGAATGAGGCACTATAGTCCCTGCAGGGCTCCTTTAGTAACTCGCTATTATCTGCGAAACTGACAAGGAAAGGGGTCTGCTTTCTCTGAAAGATTTCTGTTACTTGCATCCAAAGACCTAAGATTTGAAACCCACAGCTCCTTCCCACTGGTCACTGCTTCTCACCCCCCCTTATCCTGCCCCCCTCTCACCACCACCACCACCACCTTCTATTGTTTCTTCTGTCTTCTGGTTGTCAGCCAGGATGAGAAAATGGTCTAGCTGTCCTCAGAGACTTACGCCAGCCTGGACGGCTCTGCAGTGCCATGAAGAGCCAGGACTTTTGTTTACAGCTGGGACCATGGTGAGGTGGTGAGCACAGCTGACAGCCCCACTCTCAAGCAAACATCAATCTTTCTCTGTCCTCCCAGTCAAGTTTCACAGACCAGCTCTATTGAAAGCTGGCGGCCCCTGCCTGGGTCTCACTGACATCCCACCAACGACTCTGACCTAGAAGCAGCTGGGTGAATCTCAGCTTTGTACCTTTTTAGGAACTGCCCTTGCTCTCTTCTCTGTTCCCAGTTTCTAATCATGTTACCTCAACCTTCAGAGTCTTGAAAGAACACGTCCTCCTAGGTCCCCACACCCTAAACCATGCCCCACCTTTTCAACCATATCTCACTTCCAGCAGTGTACCAATACCCTTCTTTACTAAGTGGCACAGTAAAAGCACAACAAGAACCAAACCACATAGTTTTCAATGTGTACTTTAGGGACCCTAACTTTCCGAGCTCAGCAGAGAAGTTCCAGATCCTTGGACATGAATGCATGTACATGTGCATGCACATGTGTATGTGTGTGTGTGTGTCTGTGTGCGCACGCGTGTGTGTGTACTCTTTGCCTTAAGATGGCTTTCCCAACTGTTTTAAAACCTGCAAATCAGGGCACCTAGGTGGCTCAGTCGTTAAGCATCCGCCTTCAGCTTAGGTCATGATCCCAGGGTACTGTGATTGAGCCCCTCGATTGGGATCCCTACTCAGCGGGAGCCTGCTCCTCCCTCCCACTCCCCTTGCTCATGTTCCCTGTCTAGCACTTTCTCTCTCTCTCTCTCTCTCTCTCTCTCTCTCTCTCTCTCTCTCTCATCAAATAAATGTGAGTGAATGAGGCACTATAGTCCCTGCAGGGCTCAGTATTATTTATCAAATAAATAAAATATTAAAAAAAATAAAGCCTGCAAATTAGATAGGGCCTGGAGTCTTCAAAGCATACTTTTTGAGATTCCAAGTGGGGTCCTCTTTGCTACATATTCTGCTCCCTGGCCCCCTCCTTCCTTAGTAGCTTTGCCCTCTCCAGCAATGAATGGAGCTTTATACTTGGATGAAAATGAAGCTTTTTTATACTACTATATATCTCTTGCCCCCAGGTTCCCTTTGCCTGTGATTCTCTGCCTGCTGGCTAACACAGCTTCTATCAATTACCTGATGCCCGGTTTTCCATGGTTTTCAAACTCCCGCTATTCCCAAATGCCCAAGGAATATGGTATACTTCTTTCACTAATAGTGGCTGATTACCTCAGTTTCTTCAGGGGTCTGGTGGAGGGGGACTGCAGGCCAGAGTAGATTCTCCTTCTAGAAGATCTTATCAGAATTTCTGATGCAGAGGCCTTTTCAATTTAAAATCTCCCCTCCCCCAGATTTTTACATGGCACATCACTACTAAAGTGGTATACATTCTATCCCACCCCTAGGTTAATTAGTATTCTTCTTTTTTTTAAATTAGTACTCTTCTAAAGAGAAGCGTATGTATGTTCTCCTCCCCATGACTGATGAAACACTTTTTGTTGCTGTTTTTAAATGTTTTATTATGGAAGACTTCAAAAAATAAACAGAAGTAGAAAGAATAGTATATCAAACCCCTATGTACCTATTGTAAATCTTCAGTAATTTGAAGATGTATCCCTTTAAGTACTACTGGTTTGTCCTCTTTAATAAAACAGCAGCTGAAGTTTTCAAGACATAGCTTGCTTCATTCCCAATAAAAAGGGGACTGTGGGTGCAGGTTATAAGCATAGACAAGTTATCTCTGGAAAACTGACAAAATCCTCTTGAGGCAATGAACAGATTGTAGGAGTCAACATACACTGGTGAAAATCAGTCTTCATCTCTGTTGGTTTATGTGTAACATGGATAACTTAACATGATGATTCCAAGAAAAGCTTGTGGTTCACAAACCAAAATTTCAGTGTATTGCATACTCAACTACTGACTCAGGTAGGGGAAACCAAGACATTATATGCAGGTTCACCAAGGAGTACATTGGTTAGGTTTAGGGTCTCAGTCATTTGAAGTAATCTCTTTCTACCAAATGGATGGGTAAGTTGAAGCAGGGGATGGTTGATTATAGGAGGAGAGAAGAGCTAGAAGAGAATACATTAAAAGGATAAAATTTTCCCATGACTATTTCCATCCTTTGCCCTGTCTGCCATAGGCTAGCAAACTAGACTGATGCAAAGTAATTTGCTGAACTGGTTTGTGAAATCCCTATGGAATGAGGCAGGTATAAATAGAAAAACATTATTATTGAAGAAATACCATTTTGCCTAGCCTTGAAATATTAAGGTTTTTTAACTTTCAAATTAACAAAAGTCTTATAAAAATTATCCAATAATGAGCACCTGGGTGGCTCAGTGGATTAAGCCTCTGCCTTCACCTCAGGTCATGATCTCAGACTCCTGGGATCGAGGCCCACATCGGGCTCTCTTGCTCGGCAGGGATCCAGCTTCCTCCTCTCTCTCTGCCTGCCTCTCTGCCTACTTGTGAACTCTCTCTCTCTCTGTCAAATAAATAAAGAAAATCTTTTTAAAAAATCATCCAATAAGCTAGTAAGAACCAAATGAAAAAATATCAAGATAACCTAAGAATGCAACAATTTCATCTACTATCCAGAAGCCATGAGAGGATACTAGCGACCCTATCTCCTCACTCCAGAAAAGACTGACACTACTTTCCAAACCTAGGAAGGTTAGCCATGGGGCAAGCGCAACAGGTACTGTTAGGCAGGGCAGTTTGCCCCCTGCACAAGGTACCCAACGAGAGGGAACACGCAGAGGCTGAAATTCATTCTTCCACTGCCCTGGTGGAACTCCAACATCCCTAAGAAAGAAAAGTATTTTTCTCATTGTTTCACTGGAGTGGACACTTCTCCACAATTTGTCTGCCCCCAGGTGGCTCACATTTCTAATTAGCACAAAGTCATTGTATGAGGAAACTGTGGCCTTGAAAATTAACATAGAGATCTTGGAGCCATTTGTTGTTCTCAGTGAAGGCTGGGACTGAAAACTCTGTCTGGACTTGGGTCTTGAAGCCAAGCAAAAAGTAATTTCAGCTATGTTTCCCTTCCAGTTGAAATGGATTGTGAAGACAATGGTTCAGCTATAAATGCAAAAGGAAGGAGTAACTTGTATTTTCTGAGGACCTCCTAAGAAGGAGGAATCTGGTAAAGCTTTATCCTACTTAGTAAGTGGAAGGGGCAGGAGAGTTTTCACATTGGAGAGGGTAGCATTGCATAATGAAAAACAAACAAACAAACATGGGCTTCGGAGTCAGAAAGAAGTCTGAATGTTTGCTCTGCCATTTACTAGTTGGCAACTTGAAGTGAGTACTTAAATTCTCTGGGCTTCAGTGAAGATTCCCTAAGATAATAAATGTAAAGAACTGAGCACAGTGCTGACTGGCACATAGAAGGTTTTCAGTTCCTATGTCTTTTCCTGCTACTACCTTGACTCCAAAGTTAATTCACATTATTCACATCCTCAGTCTTGAGATTTCAGTCAACATAGTAGCACATAAGGATGAGTACACTAGAGAGAATGTTAGAGAGTTAGGAAATGTAGGTCCCAATGCCAGACATATCCTCTGTTACAGTACACTGGGTAAGTTACTCCCTTCTCCTGACTCCGTCAATAAAACAGAAGAACATACCTAGCTCTAATGCTGAAAAGAAAAAGCAAAGGAAATAACTTTTCTTGGGCACCTACCATGAATTATACACTATGCTAAGGCCTTTTACATACTTTATATACTCTAAATCACCACTGTACCACAAAGCTTTCTGGGATGGTGGAGATGTTCTGTATCTGTGGATGTCCAAGATGGTACTAATACTAGCTTTAAGTAGCTTTTGAGCCCTTGAAATGTGGTTAGTACAACTGAGGAACTGAATTTTTAATTTTACTTAACTGTGATTCAAATTTAAATACCCACATGTCTAGTGGATACTGTTTTGGATACTGCAACTCTAACATTATGAACCAGGAATACTTGTTCCCACTTAATGCGTGGTAAAATGAGGCTCAGAAAAATTAAATAACATGATGAAAGTTGTATAGACAGTAACTAAACAAGATTTAAAACTGAGCAGTAGAAATTTTAGCCTGATAATACTGTCAGATGTACCAGAAATTACCCAGACTCCACCACTTACAAGTTGTAAGACCACAGAAAAATGGTTATAGTGTCTAGAACTCATTTTCATCATCTATAAAATGATGATGGTCATCACCCAATTTATAGGCCTATCATTGGGATTGTGATAGAGCTATATATTGTGACCCGTAACAGGTTTTCAACAACTGTGTTTCCTCACCATCCTGATTTCACTCATAGATAACGTTCAGACATGAAATAAAAAAGAGAAGTGTAGGGTACAGAGAGCATTTGGTAAATATAAAAGCAAGAAGGAAAACATTCATGAGCTTTACTTGATATCTCATTATAGAAGAAATACGAGGGAGGGTATGAAATCATCAAAATATTTCCACTTATTTGGTTGGCTTTCCTGCCCTCCTCTTGGCAATCTAGTCAATGTTATCCACGCAGGGGACAAAGTATCTGTAATGTATTTCAAGGCCCAGAAAGACAAGTTATTATAGCTGGAAAAGAGAGTACTGCCAAGGACCTGGGCTTGAGAAGCAGGTCAAGTTCAAATCCTGACTCCCATACTTGTCCCCACCAAGAAAAAAACAGAACACCTCTATAGATAAGCTTTTAATCTTAAAATGGGTCTGATAATATACAGGATGTTGTATACCTTAAACTAATATAACATTATATGTCAACTACACACCAATGAAAAAGGACAAAAAAAAGATTTTATTTATTTATTTGACAGAGAGAGAGATCACAAGTAGGCACAGAGGCAGGCAGAGAGAGAGGAGGAAGCAGGCTCCCCACTGAACAGAGAGCCCAATGTGGGCCTCCATCCCAGGACCCTGAGATCATGACCTGAGATGAAGGTAGAGGCTTTAACCCACTGAGCCACCCAGGCGCCCAGGACAAAAATTTTTGATAAAATATGCAGGGTGTCTCAATAAACCTATCATTTATTACCTCGCTTTACATTCTGTAGCACCCTCTAGTGGAGTGTACAAAAATCAGCATTGCATTTCCGCCTTCCAGAGCCATGGTTTTAACGTCAGTGTACACTGGAATCACCAGAACAGTGTAACACAGATCACCAAACCCTACACCTAGGATTTCTGATTCATTAGGTTTGAGGTGGGGTCGGAGCATCTGGATTTCTGACAACTTCCCCAAGTGATAATAATGCTACCAGTGTGTCTGGAAAACACTCTTTGAGCTCTAAATCTTGCCCCCTCCTCTTTGTGTGTGCGTGTGCACATATGTGCAGGCACACAAATGTATATGATTGGCAATTGAAAGATATATTAATTTTTGTTTTTTGAGTATTATTCATACCCATCTAATATGGGTTTTGTGAGGAATAAAAGAATATCCATGTAACGGATATGACACAGCATCTAAAATAGAGAAAGCATGCAAGAAAACTGAGTATCACAGAACACAAATTGTTTGCCCAAGGTCTCACAGCTAATAAGTGCAGAATTAAAATTAGGTCTCTAACTCCAAAGACATAACAAAGTGTAGCAGTGCCACTACAAAAAATAGGGTGCAAACCCACATGTTTAATACAAATTTCAAGAGAAAAATATCTAGTTCTATCAGGGTCCAAGTTTTTATCTGTCTTTATTGACTTAAACAGCCACCTATATTTTCCACTAGGGAATGTTGTTAGCATTGGGAAAAAAAGAGGCGCAGAAAGGATTCATATCTTCATCAGCTTCAGTGCCTGGGGTTATTCATCAATTCTGATCCCCTAAAAAGGCAAGGAGTAAAGAAGAGGGGGATGGAGGGAGTAATTTGTTAAAGAAGAAACAAAGAAAAACCTTTGAATTTAGGGCCATAGTCCTCTGCCTGGTTGGGCTATTTTCAAAATTTAATTTGATTTTTGCCTTAGCAGTGAAAAATATACATGACCCCTATACATTGTTTGTGGAGTTCAACAAATTAGAAAGAGGGGGGACAAAATCCCATAATTCCAGGGACTAAACAGCCAATCCTTTGCTGGGATTTGGTGGCATCTAGTGGCAGACTCAAGAGGTATAAACCTCACCCAGAGAACTTTCTGGAAAACTAGCTGACCGCATACTTGCCTGAAGGGCACTGTGCTTGGAAATCAGGACAAAAAGGTAAGAGAGCCTCAGCCCCTACAAAGTGTGTGTGTGTGTAGAGAGAGAGACAGACAGACAGACAGACACTGGAGGGGAAAGCTATCACATGTTACCGGCAGAAATTTGTGCAGGCAACTTTGGAGGCGGGGAGGAGGGAGAGAGAGGATACTAGAGAACTGGAAAGAAGCTGCACCTTGGAACTACTAATATGGGGATGGGAGCGTGGGGATGGGAGCATTTGACTCGTAACTATTGGCAGGCTATGGTTTAGAACAGGATTTTGGCAATGGAGAAAAACGTATTTTTAGGGTCTGAAATTAAATCGATAGGAGACGTCAAAATACTTCTGGCAAAGGCCCTTTACTGGTTATGGTCGCCTTGACTTATTTTTTTATTAGAATAATTTTCAAACTTATACAAAAGTAGATACCATTCGGTACACAGCGCGCGTGCGTGCACACATGCACATACGCATGTGCGCGCACACACGCGCACGCCACCGCTCCGTGACAGGCATCGGCCCCAACGCTGTGTCCCAACGCTAGGGGCGCACGCCCGCGCAAACCCACCACCACCAACGCCACGAGGGCTGCAGCGCACACATCCCAACCTCAAGGCTACGCGAGCTCGCCCGCCCACGAACACACAGGCCCCCAACACCACGCCCCCCCACACCACCCTAACTCATACACAAATTAAAACCCCTGCTCCGCTTTTATTTTTTTTACTCAGACAATTACGCAAGACGTTGGGGGCGTGGCCCCAAATTTGACCTCGCGCTTCCCCACTCGCGGGAACCTTAGCTCATTTCCGCCCATCCTGTTTCCGCAGGCCACGTAGACACTTCCTTTCCCAGTGGGGGAAAAAAAAAACCCATAATGCCTCCCTACAGGAAAAAAAAAAAAAACCCTCTGGTCAGGGGAACTCTGGGTCGTGAAAATAGGCCACGTGAACACCCTGCCCTATAGACTTATGACCCAACGGCTGTCGCGCTTTTGGAGGGCGGGCTAAGAACCTAAGAGGGCGCGCGTCATTGGCCAGAGCCCGCACTAAAGGAGAAAGATGATTGGTTCGCTTCAAGCCTTAACCGTGAAGAAGCAGGTTGCTAGCACCCGCCTTTACTGCGGCTAAGTGTCATCGCTGACGTGTTAGGCCTCGTCCAATCATTTGGTTATGGAACATTCTAAAACTTAGACAAGACGATTGTGATTGGCTGCAGGTTATGAGCCCGCCTCCAGGGTGACGTGTCTGCCTATGGATATCAGTTGCCAGAGAAACCTGGCTTTACTATGGCGGTTGGAGGGACGGCAGTGATCACACGTCGGCTGCTGGAAAGAACTGGATTCTCGTTTCAGGTTTCGGGGTGGGGGTGGGGTGAAGGGACTGACGATTTCTTTTTATCGTCGCATATATTGACAAGATTAAGTAATGGCCTCACAGTTGGGCAGAGCTGCATTCAAATTTCTGTTCGCCAACGCCCAGCTTGGGCTGGCTCCTGTTCTTTGAGTGTCTCGGTTTCCATGTTTGTAAAATGGTGATAATAATAGTATCTACCTCAGAGAAGTGTACCTCAGAGGCTTGTACTGTGTATTAGTGCGTATTAGACACTTAATACCAATTCTGGTTCCGAAAGCTATTCGCTATTGTGGAGTAAAAAACCCGCGTAACAGAATGAAAAAAAACATAAATTATGCAAATTTGTTCATTATAGTGCTTTTCCTGCCCATCAAATTTTTCCTATAAGAAATTTGAGCTATAAAAGGGACATATCAGATATATCATTTACCGATGAAATAATTTAGTATTTGATAATTAGCTCAAAATAGCGGGGATTGGAATTTTCCATATTGAAAAGTTTAAAAGGCGGGGTGTGGGGAGAGATGGAGAACGAGAATGATCAGGAGATGAACCACATGCGATGAGTAGGCCTTCTTTGGATCCTGCTTCGAACACACCAACTAAAAAAACTGCTTAAGATGCATCGGGAAAATTTGAAGACGGATTTGATGTTTTTTTAAGGAATTGATGTCGATTTTTTAGACGTTATAATGGCATTAATGGTTATGTTTTCAAATTATCTTTATCTTGTAGAGATATGTAGGATAATATTTGCGGATTAAGTAATAAAATGGGAATGACTTCAAATACGATGACTGGGATTTACTTCAAAATAATACCAGCGGTAGGGGGAAGTGGGGAGGGGTATAGATGAAACAAAACTGGCCCTAAGTTAATAATTGTTTGAGCTGAGTGATGGGGCATATGGGGTTCCTTATATTATCCCATCTTCCTTGGTATATGTTTGACATTTTCCATAATGCAGAAAATCAGCCACTCGGTGCGCTTAAAAAAATCCGAGTGGGGGAGAGCAAGTGGGTGGGGTTATAGATGAAACAAGATGGCCTTCAGTTGGTAATTGTTGAAGCTGGGTGATTGGTATAGGTTTATAGTACTCTTACATTTTTATTCATTTGAAATTATCTTTCATAAGGAGTATAAAAAAGATAGTTACTTTATCAAAAATAAAGATAAATGTACAATAATTTTGAAAATATAACCAAGAGAAAGGAAAAAGAAACATTTGTACATTATTTATCAGCCATGGTGTCCTTTGTGTGTGATAAAGTGCATTGGTTGCTGGGGAAAAAAAGGATCTCATATCTTTTTCCTTTATGTTCTTTTCTGTCCCCTTCTTTGACCTTCCAGGCCATCATCAGAAAAGCTAGTAAGTTTGCTGTATTGTAAGGATCAGAAGATCTGATCCTGGTTGCAGAACCATCCCTGATTATAGAATCTGGGTAAGTGCCTCCCTTCTCCTGGCCTCAGTTCTCAAACAAGATAATTCCCCATAACCTTCCCAACTGTCCAGGAATATTTTGAAGATTAATAAGCACCTATCTGGGAAAGCACTCCAAATTCTAAGGAAAGGTTGGGTGCTTTCAGTATAGCAAGTGCCCAAACAACAGAGGACTGTAGAATCTTAAATTCTTTGATAAAAGATAATACAATTGATACCCTAGAGTTAGTTCCATACATTTATATGTGTATATATAATTCTTTTTAAAAATTTTTTGTGGCATCTCATGTATAGCATTATTTAGTGGTTGAAAGCAAATACTGACTTCCTTAATTTGAATTCTGTCTCTGACACTTGTTATGTGATACTGGGCAAGATACTTACCTCCCTTTGTCCCTAAATTTCCTCATGTGTAAAATAAAGATGATAATAGTTCCTACTTCATAGGATTTTTGTAGGGACAGTGCTTGGCACATATAAGTGTTTGCTTTAATGATAATTATAGTTCTCTTAGTCCTTTTGGTACATCTTGGTTTACCCACACATACACTCTTAAACTTCTGAAAGCAGTGGATTCTTCTGTTCGGAAATGTAAAAAAAAAAATTAATGCTGTTGATTTCTTTCCTGATTTTCCAGAAGCAGCAGTTACCACTAGAACTGAATTCTGAAATTATGACTTCTGGCTTGTCCTAAAAATCTAGAAAGATACTGAGTATATTGGTTGTATTTATTGACAAGGGAATTTCCAGGAGCTATAATTTTCAGGAAATCATAACCGTATTCAGTCTGCTAACAGCTTTTGTGTCATTCTTCCTTTGTCTCAGACTCAAAAAATATGTTAAACATAAAGGAAGTATTCCAAGATCCAGAAGAGAATGGATATAAATGTAACTAGCATGGTATATGTGTAAAGCTTTATTCCAACAAATCAAAGGAGATGTTGTTCACACTTCATTTGTGACACGCCCATACCAAAATGTTAGCCTTTGGGGTCTATATTCCTAAATGGCCCATCACTTAATGAGGGGATGAAGGAAGGGTTTTTTTCAGTGACTTGAGAGCTTCGTTTTCCCATGGAGTCACTGTATTTTCCTTCTGATTTTTTTTCTCTTCTGAAAGCTGGCTTGCAGAGGCCGCTGCACTGGTGGAAAAGATGCAGTAGTTGGATGGGCACAAAACCTCTTTATACGAGGCCAGTTGGAGAATGATTAAGGGCAAAAGGGAGGGAAGGTGGGCTCTTAGGCCAGTAGGATCTCAGAGGAGGCAAGGTCCAGGGTATGCTGAAATGGAGAAAGCCTCAAAATGGAAAAGGACCTTGACCTGCACCTCCAAGAATGGGCAGAACCTAGAAGTGGGGAGGGAAGCCAGTCTGAATGGTATGCCTGCAAAATACATTATACATAGTGATAATTTACTGAAAAGTCCAGCTCTGTGTGAGGTCTAAGGATAAGAATAGATCAGAAAATCATTGAATTAAAATATGTATATTTTAATATAGAATTTTAGTCATATAATTGATATGTGAATATATTATCCTTACAATGAAAAGATTTAAATATTATGGAATAGGATCAGGTTTCTATTTCTTCACCTCCAATTCTGTTATGCTCTCCAATTAACCACTGTTCTTGGTTCTATTTCCTTCTAGGTCTCTAAATTAAGTACCTGTTTAAAAACATACCATGGAGATATATTATATATATAACATTTTGTGTTTCCTTTTACATAAATATGGTATCACACTATAGGTATTGTTTTTGCAGCTTGCTGTTTTTATACAGCAAACTATCTTGGATGTCTTCATATCCTCTCTTACAGATCTGTTTGATTCCTTTCACAATGGCATTGCTTTAACTAGCATGATAATCCATAATACAGATAAACGACATTTTATCTTTCTAGATCACTAGTGATAGTCCTCCAGGTTGACTTTGGTGTTTGCTACTTCAAATAATACATCAAACATCTTGGAAACCATTTACAAGTGTTATTCTAGGGCAACATTTTTGTCCTTAAGATAATTAAACCAGTGTGATACTGGTGTGAGAACAGATACTGCTGTGATAGAACAGGTGACCTAGAAATAGTGATAACCTTTGACAGTTAAATAATCAGAAATTATTAGGAAGAGAATACCTTAAAAGACCCATGTACATCTAGGAATTTAGAAGTTCTATAATAGTGTTTCAAATCAGTGGGGAAAAGATGACCTCTTTAATAAGTAATATTAGGAAAAGTTACATATTTGGAAGAAACTATAGAAATACCAAGAAACACAGGAAATCATTTTTAGAATATTGATTTGGGAGCATTTTCCCTAGATGTGACTAAATGCCAAGTTCACAAAAGAAAAGATTGACGTATTTGTGTGATTTTATATATATATACACGCACACAAACACACAGAGACAAATCCAGAGAAGGAAAATGAGTTTGGAAAAAATGTTTCCAGCATACCCAAGAATACTTCTGATTTAATTAGAAATCAGTAAAGGAAACAATCTAGTATAAAAAAGAACAAAAATATTCATGTAAGAAAAACATACATATGAATGTGTGAGAGATGCTCAATGATATACTACATACTAGAATAGCAAAAAAAATGCAAAAAATGTTTATCCTGTGTTGCTGAAAGTATAGGTGAATGAACTTGAACAGTTTTTGCTGGGAGTACAAATTAAAGTGGTTCTTTACAAATTGAATTTGCCTCTATCTCATCAAAGTTACAAGTACACCAATCCTTTGAACCATTCCACTTCTGAGAATAGCCCTGAAATCCCTTAATGCTCTCATATATCTGTACGCTTATGACTGTTACAGCATTTTTGTAATAATGAAGTATTGGGAACAACCTAAAAGTTAATAAGGGACTGGTTAAATTCTGGCACAGAGATTATAGAGTAATGTGGATATTAAAAAGAATGACCCAGATATGTGTGGACAGAAAGATTCCCATGACAAAGTGAGAAAAGGTGTGGGGCAATATGTCTCACCTTTGCCAAATCAAATATAAAAGACATTTAGTTTTAAAGGTTACCTATTTGTGTGACTATGCACATAAAGTTTGAAAGCTTACACAGTAATTCTGGGGTTGGGGAAGGGAGGTAAAGGGAGAATTCCCCCATTTTTATGTCTTTTGGAATTTATACATACGCAAAGGAAAGACTACCCATAAATGGTGCCACAGTATTTACATGGGGTGAATAATGCAGATTTTCAGTTCTCAACTTAGCAAATTTTGGATGGATTAAGAAAATATAAAACCTTCATTAAAATTACATCTTTTAGCAGTGGAAAGGAAAACTAACGTCTCATTATATAAAACTTTAAAGTCTTAACATCAGGCACTATAAAAGAACACTAGGGGAAGTATTTGCCCCAGAATGACAACTCTTGATATATAAAGAGCTCCTATAGATGTTAGAATCGCTAAGAACCAACTGAATGGACACAGGACAAAAACCTATATAGCCAGTAGGCGCCTTTTAAATGTTAAAGTGTCTCTAATAAACCGAAAAACTGAACATTTTATCAGATGTAAATGAGCCTGGTCACTGCTGAGAGTGTGATAGTTTCACACACTTGTAAGGTTGGAAACTGGTACAGCTTGGGGAAGTAATTTGGCAATGTGTTATTACCTCTTGACCCACTAAATCTGCATCTGGAAGTATTAAATGAGGACAAAAATGTTGTAATAGTTACTACAGGATAAATTGAAGAGGAATCACTTTCCATTAAGTGTGGTTAGATTGAGGTATGACTGATGAAATACATAGCTCTCAAGATGTGCATTAATGTTACATGGGAAAAATAGTTTGTGATACCATATTTTTAAAATGCAAAAGTTGAGATTTGACAACCAGTATAAGCTCACCTCCATTTGAATAAGTATTTACAAGAAATTTAGAAAACTAGGGCAGATTTACAAATGTGTTTTCTCAATGTCTGACCTACCCCTAGAGCTGACCTATAGAAAGCAAGTGGGAAAATACTTGATGACTGGTCCCTAATTTGTGCCTCCATTTTCTTCATGTGTTCAATCACTTCCTCACTTTGGTTCTCTGTACTATGCCCCCGGAGACCTAAGTGCTGCTCCAAAATATATGTGATACGTATAACACAAGACCTGTGGCAAATAGATAAATGGTGTGGTTCTATAAGCAAAACTAGCAAGACATTTAAATGTTAAATTCTGGAGTACTAACATCCACTTCATATGGTATTGAGGTGGGAGAGAAACATGGACTAGAGCTGGATATTTGAGGAGGAAAGATTTCTGTGGTATTTAGATGGAGACAAGGCAAACACATTATGGGAGCGAGAGTAGGTATACTAAGCCAGTAAACAACATTAATAAAGCCTGAAGCTCAAGACAAGCTGGCAAACTCAAAAGTTTAAAATAGCCCCAAATTAAGTAATCTATAATGCAGACTTTTAAGTGAATGTGCGCAGCACATCTGTCATTGATCACCGAGCAGTGTTAAGCTGAGAAGGGAAGTACAAAGTAGAAAGCTATCCAGAAGCTTGTATTACAAGTAGGAGCCAGACATCGAAAGGATAGGTATTCCCTTCTTTCCATGTCTGGTTTCTGACTTCCAGGTAGTAATAGTTGCTTGTTTGATTTGTAGGATACTCAGATGAAAATAAAGGAATTGAAACAACTAATACAAAGGCTGTTTTCCATGGCTTTATCCACTAGTCACAAACCTTGACTCGTGGTGCAGGTATTTTTCTGTATAATGTCAAATATTTCATTGAGACTTTATATGAGGGAAAGAATAATTTGTAGAGATGACAGAACTCACCCAGTTAATTAGAACCAGGTAGAATTCCTTTTTGTGGTTTTCCTGTGAATGAATATATGCGATCAATGCCAAGGATGTACAGTAGGTTCAGCTATCATTAAGTTCCTCAGTAAGGAATTGCTGATGACTCTGAGACTTCCAGAATACTTCCCTTTCAGCCCAGCCTCAGTTCTGTTTCAGTCTGGCTGGAACTGGTCCATCTTGCTTTCCTTTCCTTTAGTTGATATTTTAACTATCCCTCTTGTTTTGTGGAAGCTCTATACTGTATTAACTCTGAGGTGGGTTTCTGAATTTCACCTGTATTACTTAACTAAATTCTCTGATACTTTCAGATACTGTGTCCCCTCTGTCCCGGGCACAACGAATGTTTGTTTAGAAGCCTACTTTTTGTAAGCTCCATAGCTTACAATGTAATGCCATGACACTGGCCATTCTGATCCTTCACAGGGTGTGTCTATATCCCTCAGGCAGGTTTCTGATTTCCAAAGCGTCAGTATCCATATTCACAGATTTTGATGCTCTCTGAGGACCACCTTTCCCCTTTATTTTTTACTCAGGTCTTTGTGTCCTTTTAGTGAGAGGATATCATTTGCTTAGTGAAAGCTCTGGTCCTCAGGTGTGTCTTCCCAATAACTGGTTTCCCTGATTCAAGGCTCTAGTTGTATAGCATTTCTTACCTCTTATTGCCCCCCTCAGGGCTTCCCTTACACCTGCTCACATTTTAAGGGCTAGGGATTGGCTGAGGGGCTTTTTATATGGGTGAAATTCATAGTTACCAGAAAAACCTGGTTTAAGGCTGAGCCACCATCATCCCTCACTTTTTCCCAGAGGTTACCCTGACTTTAACAGTCTGATACTGATTCATGTACTTGTTCTGTGTATTTATACATACCAGTTTAAAACAGGAATTTGATCACACTCACTGTACATAAGAATTGTGTAGGACTGCTAGTTATTTCTTGACCTGTGCTATCTCTTTGGGATCCTATTGTACATATTAAGCATTATGCCTGTTTACATAATGTAGAATTTAGGTGTTTCCAGTTCTTAAGTATTAAAAACACCAGTGCATTGAACATCTTTGTACACATATTCACGTCTATTCCTGCAAGATACTGTGCTCGCTGTTTAGCCAAGTTATATTTATGAAGTTCTTAAGAATAACCTGTGAAGTGAAGGGATGGTGTTGCCTCATTTCCATAGATGAGTAGAAGAGACTAAGAGAACTTACATATCTTGCCCAAGTCCTCGCAGTTCATAAATGGTAGAGCTCATCTATTTTCTCCAATGATTGCAGTTGTAAACCACATGCTCAATGAGATTTTTTTCTGTATTATTTTGCAAAAGTTCATCTTCATTGCAAGTATCTATTTTCCTTTCTAGGTTGTGTCTCCCACCTCATCTTCCAGACCATCCCAGGAGATCTAGGAGGTTCCATCTGGGAAAACATTAGGAATTCTTGGAAGGGAAAGAAGAGGATTATGTAAGTCAAAAAAATTGCTTAGTACTGTCACGCTATAAGAATCAGAACACTTTTTTCATCTTTATCTTACTAGTGCTGTCTACTACATTTTATACTGTATACTGCCCCTTGCCCATCTTAAAACTCTCAACTTCTTTGGCTTCCAAAATAACATTCTCCCTATTCTTCTATAGCCACTTTAACCATTTTTGTTTTGTTTTTGGTCTCTTTGCTAACCCTTTAAATACCATTCTTTTTAGGTTTTTCCAGAATTTCATACTTTGATTCAGTTGTTCTTCCTCTTCTCTCCATGAATGATTTTGATGGTTTCCATAGCTTCCAGTAGCAACTGTATGATGATAACTCTCAGATCTCCATTTCTGGCTCTGACACTCACGTGCGCTTTAAAGTTAAATGTCTAACTGTACACCTCACACTTAGTAGATCCAGTACTGAAGTTCTTTCCTCTTTAATTGACTTTCTCCTTTAGATGCAGTCTCATTTGGTGATAATACTAATAACTTAATCACCCATTCTCAAAACCTGGGAGTCATCACTGACTTTTCCCTCACTGATTTATCACCTCCTCCAACAAGCTAATAACTGACAGTGGTATCATGTACCATTTCTTGTTTGCTCCAAGGTACTCTGTGCCTGTGACTCATTGTACTAACCTCGTTTTTTAATTGCCACTTCAGATATTTGAATCACTAGCACCTAGCATAGTACCTGCACCAAAGCAGATATGTATTAATGTATGATGACTTAATGAATGGATGAATTATTTCCTATTTTATTGCTGATTCTAAACTAACCATTAAAATCAGTGTTTCTATTAATTCATTAATTACCCAGGCTTAAAATTACAGAGCCACCTTTGACTCCTCCTTCATTCACCAAGTTCTGTGTTTGGTTTCTTTTGACTTTGTTATCACCCTAGATCAGGCCTACCTGGACTACAGAAGCATTTACTGTTAGTCATTTTGCCTCCAGTCAACCAATAGTTTATTTCTTTCCTCTTGTCATTCCTCCGTTCAAAGTATTTAATTTCAGTTCTGCTACCTTTTACGGTTTCTTTTCCACTTAATTCATTCTTTTTCTAAAATTATATTCCCGTCTTTTGAGTGGCATGAAAAAACTAAGGGCAAGTCTGATGAGTGATCAGATGAGGTGAGAGCAGTGGGTGATAGTGAAGATCGAAGAGAGGGTAGAGGTAGTAAGTTATTTACAAGTGATCCTGAACTAGGATTTGAAATCTAAATTCTGAGAGAATAGCTTATGTTTTACTTTGTTAGGCCTTTGTGAAGCAGTGTGTGTTAAACGTCACGACAGAAAACAACCAAGTAAAATCCTTTATATATTACAGTGGTTGGAATAAAAACAGGGTTGAATGAGTTCCAGAAAGCAGGGTTCTCAAACTCGTGGACAACAATCTGCAGAAGAAGACAACTTCAAAAAACCAACTAGAAGCAATATGCAGAGAAGTAAGATGAGAGGGGCCTCCTCAGGAAAGAAGACTGCTGGGCCACAGCAGAAGAATCTGGAACCAGCTCTCCCAGGCAGATGGGGGGGTCGCTCTGCAGAGAACCCCCCTTCGGGATCCGTGAGGAAGACAAGAAAGAACAAGCAGAAGACTCCTGGAAATGGAGATGGTGGCAGTACCAGTGAAGCACCCCAGCCACCTCGGAAGAAAAGGGCCCGGGCGGATCCCACTGTTGAAAGTGAGGAGGCGTTTAAGAATAGAATGGAAGTTAAAGTGAAGATTCCTGAAGAATTAAAACCATGGCTTGTTGAGGACTGGGACTTAGTTACCAGGCAGAAGCAGCTGTTTCAACTCCCTGCTAAGAAAAATGTAGATGCCATTCTGGAAGAGTATGCAAATTGCAAGAAGTCACAGGGAAATGTTGATAATAAGGAATATGCAGTTAATGAAGTTGTGGCAGGAATAAAAGAATATTTCAATGTGATGTTGGGCACTCAGCTGCTCTACAAATTTGAGAGGCCCCAGTATGCAGAAATCCTCTTGGCTCACCCTGATGCACCAATGTCCCAGGTTTATGGAGCCCCACACCTACTGAGATTATTTGTAAGAATTGGAGCAATGTTGGCATATACTCCCCTTGATGAGAAGAGCCTTGCATTATTGTTGGGCTATTTGCATGATTTCCTAAAATATCTGGCAAAGAATGCTGCATCTCTGTTTACTGCCAGTGATTACAAAGTGGCTTCGGCTGAGTACCACCGCAAAGCCCTGTGAGGGTCTACTGACCACTCACTGTTATGTCTGGTATCTGTAAACACTCTTTTTGTTCTTAGTCTTTTTCTTGTATAATTGATGTTCTTTAAAATTGTTAATGTATAACAGGGCTTATGTTTCAGTTTGTTTTCTGTTTTGTTCTAAACAGAAAATGAAAGGAGTACAAGCTCCTTTTCTCATTTCAAAGTTGCTACCAGTGTACGCAGTAATTAGACAAAGAAGAAACATTCAGTAGAACATATTATTGCCTAGTTGACAACATTGCTTGAATGCTGGTGGTTCTATCCCTTTGACACTACACAATTTTCTAATATGTGTTAATGCTACGTGACAAAATGCCCTGATTCTTAGTGCCAAAGGTTCAACTTAATGTATATACCTGAAAACCCATGCATTTGTGCTCTTTTTTTTATGGTGCTTGAAGTAAAACAGCCCATCCTCTGCAAGTCCATCTCTGTTGTTCCTTAGGCATTCTATCTTTGCTCAAATTGTTGAAGGATGGTGATTTGTTTCATGGTTTTTGTATTTGAGTCTAATGCACGTTCTAACATGATAGAGGCAATGCATTATTGTGTAGCCACGGTTTTCTGGAGAAGTTGATATTTTAGGAATTGTATTTCAGATCTTAAATAAAATTTGTTTCTAAATTTCAAAGCAAGTATTTTGCTGCATTGCCTTTAATATTACCAAGGCTGACAAGTCAGCAGGATCAGGAAAGATCTAGATGGTATCAAAGAAAGTTCTGACTCCCAGTGAAAGAATTCTTTTTTCTGTTGGGTGTGGCAGCCAGGAGTATGCTGTCATGCCAGTTCCCCTCCCTTGCCCTCTCGCTGGCTTCTCAGAACGTGATTGCTTTCTAGTGCTGCTTGAGAGCCAGTTCCTGATGCTCCTTGCCCCTCTAAGTTGGGCTGGTATAACAGAATATTTAGGGGTACTATAACAGTTCCTTATACTTGTGCAGAGTTTTCCTTTTTCCCACAAAAGGAAGCATGGGTAGCCATCTTCAGAAATACTTGTAGATTTTGGACCAAGGATGGCAGATTTCCCTAGTTCTAACATTGAGGTCCTGTTCTGTTTTCATAATCCCTTAGACATAACAGTGGGAATGTAGAGTAGGGGATTTGTGGAGGAGGATTGATGTTGGATGCCTATGATTATAAATCCATTCTATATGGAAATTTCCCAAACCAAGTTTTATTCCATGACAGTGTTTTTTACTTTAGTGAAAAAAAATATTCCATGGTTACTGTGGAAATGTTGGAAAATACACTAAGAACAAGTCTGGAAATAAGAGTCCTGTATAATCCTACTGGATCAGTCAGGGTCCCAGAAGGAAATAAACGGGACTCGAGACAGATGATTTGAGAAGTTTAATGGAGACTTTTTTCCCAAGCTGTCAGTGAAGGAGTTATGGAGTGTATTAATTTGCTAGGACTGCCACATCAGAGTACCACAAACCCGTTGGCTTAAACACCAGCAATTTATTTTCTCATAGTTCTGGAGTCTGGAAGTTTAAAATCAAGGTGTTGGCAGGGTTGGTTTCTTCTGAGGCTTCTCCTTGGCTTGTAGATGGCTGCCTTCCTGTGACTTTACATGGTCTTTACCTCTGCACCTGTCTGTGTCCTAATCTCTTCTTCTAAGGGGGCCTAATGATTCCATTTTAACTTAACTACCTCTAAAGATTCCATCTCCAAACAGTGCCATTCTGAGGTACTGGGAGGTTAAGATTTCACAATATGAATTTAAAGAGGTGACACAATCAGCCCACCATATGGTGTTACCTCTAGGCAAAGAAGAGTAGGAGGGGAGGGAGTAGAAGGGGAGAGTGTGGAGGAGGGGAGGGCAGGAAGGGGAGCCATGAGAATGAGGAGGGGATGAGGGAGGAGAGAGTGATTACTGGTAGACAGCTGTATGGAAAAGGCCACCTGACAGCAGCTGTGGTCTTCAGGACTCAGCTCCCAGAGACCTCAGAGAATCCAGGATGGGGGCATTAAAAATACCTGAATTCATTCTTCTGGGTATTACCCTTTAACCAGAACTGGAAGCCAAAGGGTATGTAAAACCTTTGATGTAATCTACATTGGTAAGCTTGGGGGACACAAAGCAGAGAGGAAAAATGGATCAGTGAGGACAACTAAGATTTCTAGCGCACACACACCTGAAGTAACCATAGTTCATACTTTGCCATATAGTCTTAGACTTATTACGCCTTCTGAGGGACCTAGGGCCTGACCAGTTAGAGTTCTTAGGGACTCATACATTCAGAGGACAGTTGTGTAATAGTTCATAACACTCAGAATACACTGTTTAAGAGTTCATTTTCTTCATTATTTGAAACTTTGAATAGGAGGCCTAGCATATGGAGCTTAACTCACATGCTTGAACATGTTAGAAATATCACATTTTAAAATTGCCTTTAGGGGTACCTGGGTGGCTCAGTTGGTTAAGCATCCAACTCTTGGTTTTGGCCCAAGGGATGTGGGATAGAGCCCTGCATCTGTGTTCTGCACGCAGCAGGGAGTCTGCTGGAAGATTCTCACCTTTGGCCCCGCCCCCTGCATGTGCATGCATGTGCACTCACACACTCTCTCCCAAGTAAATATTTAGAATAATAAATAAAATTGCCTTTAAGAACATAACTTTAAGATCCTCACATTCAACTGTAACAGGTTGGCAATGTCCACTTCAGTTGTTATTAGGCATTCCTTATCTCCATTAGTTGTACAAACATGCTCTGATCTGATTAGCATGAGAGTCCCACTGACCTCAGATACCTGATCACATTGGTTAGGGATCAGATGTTCATTCACTGAACTGGCACAATTTCTTCGGATCCATGGATCTTGCTCCTGCTGCTTCTATGCTTCTATCCCTCTGGATTAGGGGAGTCTTTAGTAAGACTAGGTGCCCAGCTTTCCTGAGTCCAGCATAGTCTCGCTTGGATCCTGAGCCAGAAAAATAACTCAATGTCTCCACTACTGGAAGGATCCACAAACCCTGACCTCTCTTCTCTGTTGCCTTCAAATGCCCTCCATTCCCATCCAGGGACATCTGGCTTAAAAACCACCAGCTTCAGCAGCTTATACTTCCAGCTCTGCTACAAATCTCCCACTCCTGGATCTCTGTAGGAAATGGGAGGAGAGAAAAATTTAAGAACACAATACACATGTTAATACCCCCAATGACTGATAATTTAGTAATTTTCAGTTAAGTTCATATGTGGTTTCTTTTTACTTTAGCTGACTCCTTCTTGTTAATTGCTTTATTTTTTAGAGACAACACCTTAGGAATACTCAGGAGAGGCCTAAAGTACTTTATTAGGACCTAAACCAGGCCATCCCATTGATTAAAAAAAAGAGGCAATTATAAGAAATGTATGCAAATCCTATTACCAGAATCTGTTGATTTAGCAAGTGTTTATATTTTGAAGCTACACAGGTGATATAGTTTCATCTAGCCCTCTTAATGACTAAATGGCTTCGCTTCTAAAACTGAAGAGTGGATCTGAGAGTTTATTTACCTTGTGAGATTCAGCGCCTAGCTAAAGTAGTGGTTCCATAATAAATAGTTATTAAAGTTGTTATTTATTGTTTTCATCAGTATCATCATCAACATAAATAAGCCCATTTTCCATCCAGGAGAATGTATGTAGATGGTACAGAAGAATGTTGTGAAATGACTGTCAATGACACCCATCAAACAGCTAAAAAGCAAAGAAGGTACCCATTAAATAGAAGGCTTGTTTTGCCTAAGACAAATTTCTGGCACAGAATAAAAGTTCAAAAATGGTATTTCTCTCTCCTCTCTCCTTTCCAAAAAGGAAAAGGTAAAGACTATATCCCTAAGATCTGTGGTTCTCAACCTGAGGTCTCCAGACTTTTAAGGGACTTTAAGGATACCACTAAGAATTGAAGAGCTCGGGGCGCCTGGGTGGCTCAGTCATTGTCTGCCTTCCTCTCAGGTCATGATCCCAGAGACCTGGGATCAAGCCCCGCATCAGGCTCCCTACTCGGCGGGAAGCCTGCTTTTCCCTTTCTCACTTCCCCTGCATGTGTTCCCTCTAGCTGTGTTTCTCTCTGTCAAATAAATAAATAAAGTCTTTAAAAAAAGAACTGAAGAGGGGCACCTGGGTGGCTTCTTTGGTTAAGCCACTGCCTTCGGCTCAGGTCATGATCCTAGAGACCCAGGATCGAGCCCCACATCGGGCTCCCTGCTCGGCAGGAAGCCTGCTTCTCCCTCTCTCGCTCCCCCCGCTTGTGTTCCCTCTCTCACTGTGTTTCTCTCTGTCAAATAAATAAAATCTTTTTTAAAAAAAAGATTTTTTCTCTCTCCCCCTCTGCCCTTCTCCCTACTCTCTCTCAAAAAGGAACCAAAGAGCTCTTCTCTTAATTCATTAATTCATTAGAAAGGTAACACTTAGAATCAAAGGAGTTAATATATTTAAACATGCATCATGAACTATGAATGGTAATGGTTAACATTTTGTATATAGAAATTCCAGTTATCAGAAATTGTGCCTATGTTTTTTTGAAAGAAAATTCAAAATATATAAGTATTTAAGGAAGAGGACAAAAGTTGGTGATAGTATATATTTTGTTTAAAAATATAGTTAAACTGGGGCGCCTGGGTGGCTCAGTTGGTTGGGCGACTGCCTTCGGCTCAGGTCATGATCCTGGAGACCCAGGATCAAGTCTCACATTGGACTCCCTGCTCGGTGGGAAGCCTGCTTCTCCCTCTCTCACTCCCCCTGCTTGTGTTCCCTCTCTGGCTGTGTTTCTCTCTGTCAAATAAATACATAAAATATTTTTTAAAAAATAGAATGTGTAAATTCCAAATTTCCAAAGAAAACTCTCTTGGTCCAATAGAAGGCAGGAAAAGAGAGGAAAGGTAAAACGCAAAGAAAAAACCTGATAAACAGAAAACACAAAATAGGAAGACAGAAATAACATCTATCTCAGTAATAACAAATGTAGATAGGTGAAACTCATAGTAAAAGAAAATATCAGATTGGATTTTTTTTTCAAGACACAGAATCTCGTTTCATGCTTTTTCTCAAAGATACCCTTAAAATTATCCAAAAAAGTCCAAAATAAAAAAGATGGAAGAATATATATTGGGTAAATACTAAGCAAAAGAAAGCTGGTGTAGCAAAATTAATGCAAAAACACAGTAACATGACACATCACAAACATCATACCAGGCGGAGACAGTCAACCTACTGAGCAAAAGCAAGGTGAGATATAACCAAAATGCAACTTTAGTTCTGTCTAATACTTTGAGTTTTGCCCAGGCCCCATGGCTTTGCTGCTCAATCCAAAGAGTCCTACAGTCACTTAATTTTTTTGAAGATTTTATTTATTTGACAGAGAGATAGGAGATCACAAGTAGGCAGAGTGGCTGGCAGAGGGAGAGGGAGAAGCAGGCTCCCAGGGAACCTGATGCATGACTCCATCCCAGAACCCTGGGATCATGACCTGAGCTGAAGGCAGACACTTAACCGACTGAGTCACCTAGCTGCCCCTCTGCAGTCACTTTAAATAATAAATCTAGCTTTGTTTCAGTGACTAGAACCCCCAGCCCCTAATTAAAAAAAGGAACCCTCCGAACTCATTAGAGTTAAACCTCTCCTCCCTCAGCTAGCACCAAATTCAAGGGGACCTTGCACCTTTGGGGTAAGGAATGTGTTGGGTTTCTTTTCTTTCCCCATCCTCCCCAGCTTGCTAATTTTAACTTCAGGCCTGTCCAGGGTTGAAGGGAGGGAGTAAACAGAAAGCTCCTTATGGTCGTGTGGTAAGTTGGCTTCACACTTTCTGGGTCTCGCTAACATTTAAAGCTGACTTTCATCTGAGGCTCCCCCACTGCAGTGCTTGTGTCAAAAGCTAAACATTGTATTCCTGTTTCCTCTTCAGCTCTGGGTTTTCCAGCTGTCTATTCCGTATAGTTTCTCTGATGGAATCCTTAACACCACCCAAAGAGTTCTCTTCAGCAGGCCCCTCAATACCAAACGTTGTTCTGCATGATCCACTTTTGGTACATGAGAAACACCCATATATCTTTTGCCCCCAACAAATTGGGACAGGAGTACAGACTAATACAGTCACCACTCCTTTGCTCCCACCATCACCACAGTCACATTCTCTAGTCCATAACATTTCTCGTGCTGGATTTGGATCCCATTTCACTGTGCCTCCAAACTCCAGGAGATAAAGATCAAGCTTCTTGGGGTCCAGCTGAAGCCTTGGGGTGAAGGAAAAAGCACCCCAACTCTTCCCTCTTGGACCCCCCACTCCAAAGATATCTTCCTCACAAAAATTCCTTCTCCATATCTCCTCTCTCTTGACCCTTTTAGTCCTGGGCCTGGGCCTGGGCTGACACAGTCCTCAGAGGCACTGCATGCACAGAGCAATGTTCAGGGCAGAGTCACCAACACTGGCTGGGGTGCATCTGAGGCCCTCTGGGGAGTCTGAGCCAGGTGGATCGAAGACAGATGGGTGAGGTCTTGCCTGAGGTCTAACCCCATTTGTGGAAAGCTAATTCACTAAACTCAAAAGAAGAGCCAGCTCCTTCTGCTTCGGCCCCAAGTTGCCTGGTCAGACCCACTCAAAGACCATCCCAACCAATGTTTCCAATTAGGAATCCTTGGGACTTTATCTCCTCCCCTGTAAAAAAAAAAGTACCCCAAAAGAGAACAGGGAAAGGAGAGAAAGGCAAAGTGCTCAGACCTGCAGTGGGGACCATTGTTGCCCTCCAGGTAAGTGTGTCCAGGACAATTTGACCACCAGCCTCAGAGGATCTGGTGCTTGCTGCAGGTTGAAGCAGAGAAACCAACATCAGAGCCATCCTGGAGAGAAGTGTGACTTGGGGTGAGCCTATCCACATCCTACCTGAGCACCAGCCCTCTGAGCACCAAGGGGGTAGATTCATCCTGTCTTATCAAACTGTCACAGTTAGCCTCTGGAAACTTATCTCACTCTAACTGGACTCCAGCCTGACCAGCATCCACCAGGCTGCCATGACCTTGAAGAATGGTCTGGTAATGTGAAGAGCTCCCAAAACAGCATCACAATGAAAACCAAAAGCCAAGGGCACATTCATTCTTGCTTTACTTCATAAAAAAATGTTCTTATATTACACATGTCACCTCCTTGAATTCTTATGAATATTTTCTTTTAGTTTTTTTTTTCACTTTATAGTTTATATTCGCTCTGGGCACACAGAAAACCATACTTCCTATCCCCATAGCACCCCCAACCTCTTGCTGTTGGATAAGGCCACACGGCTAATTTGAGAATCAGCCCTGCCCAGCAGTGATTTTTATTACTTCTATATTATTATTTTAAAGAGGAGTGAGAGATCTCTATGACACTCTCCATTTCCCAATGACCAGCAATATTCCAGGTAGTGGAGCCTCTGTCAGCTGGGATCCCTGACAGACTATGGGAAGCAGAGCCCTCTCACTCCTGACCTTCACCAATATATTTTGGGCATTTATTGTGTGCTAGACGTAAACCTTTGCTTTGTTAAGTCACAGGGGTTTTGGAGGTGGTTACCCCAGCATAAGCTTAGCTTAACCTGACAAACACAGCAATGACTCTCAAAATTTAGAGTGGAATTGTCACCTGTAATACTTGTTAAAATGCCTACTGTGTCACAAAAATATACTGGAGGACAGATTTATGGCCTAGTGATAATTACTCTTCTAGCTCATTTAATAGATCCTTTACAATTGTATACATTTTCATTTTTAATCTTATAATAGTATTTGTTACCCAGGTAATAGATATTTGCTTTGGAAAAACAGAAGACACAAGTAAAAAAGGAAAGATAACATAAAAATCCAGAATTCTGTCGCACAGAGCTACTGCTAACCTTCTGATGTTATTGTGCCAGGAATTTTCTTCTGAAAAAAAAGACCATCTTTTCCCTACAGGATAGGAATGGAAAAAAGAATCCATAGTAATCCTTTCAAGAGAGCTCTATCAACTCTCCTAAACCACCTTCGACCCCCACCCCCCACCCCGCGTGGGCAGAGCGAGCGCGCACAAACACACACACACACACACACACACACACACACACACACACACACACACACACGGCAAGGCACATACATACGCACGCGCAGGAGTGTACACCTCAGAGCGGGAGTGTAAGGAATGCCGTCCCAGAAAGGATTGTCGCCCGCCCCCACCCGTGGGGGCTACAGGTACCAGCCACGCTTGTGCCCATCTGCTGGTATCCAAGGTGCTCACCTCGGTTTCTCCATCTTTCGTCGACAAGTCCACATCCTCCGCACGAAGAAGCTGACACCATGCAGGGTTCCCGCCCCCCTCCCCAGCATTCCCCAATGCCCACCATTTTCTGAATTTAAATGGATAGAGGGTGTGGCTGTGATGTGAGAAGAGCAGAACGGGACCTGCGGGGGTCCTTTTACCCTCCCTTTTCCTTTCCAGTGACTTGCAGGTGGCTCCCACCTTTACACTGAGTTGCGGGAACCTGGGCGTTTTCCTTCTCCTCTTTACGTGGGCAGACCAGCCTGTTTTCAGTGCAATAGGGAGCTGGTACCCAGTCTTGACCTCCTGTTCCCTCCCCAGCTCCCGCACCCAAACCCACAATTTTTGCCCCCAAATGAACCTGAGCAGGGTCAGAAAGAGGGGTATAGGCAGTGCAATCCCGGACTCGCTTTGGTGTTCGCACTCGCCTTTGGCTATCCTCTGCCTTTTCAAACCTCTTTAGATCCAGGGAAGGCGGCAGTCTCTTCCTAGTCTGTCTGGGGTACAGAAGCGTACCACCTGCCTCCAAGGTAATAGGGAGATGATGCTCAGTTGGGAAAGAGGACTCAGACTACAGTGACTTAAATTCACGTCGGCCTTTTGCTGAGTGAAACCAGTGTTATTGTGAGCTCGGGTCCCCCCAGTTAACACTCCCTACAGCACTACAGCAGAAGCCAGGTCTCCCCTTCCCAGCCGCCCCCCACACACACACACATACACCACAATTTGACCGTTAGGCTTTTTTCAGTCTTTGCCAGAAACATGGAAATTGTATCATTGCCCTGGAATTTATACTTGCCTTTCTGAGATTATCAGGGAGGATCAACCAGTTGAGGTTAATCGACCATGTCTCCTTTTTTACTCTCCTGCTCCCTGCACTGTCCACCTCCTCTCCCACAAGACCCAGAGATTTGCCATATCTCTTGCAGTCCTGCCCAGGCACTTAATGGGATTGAGGAAATGAGGCTCCGTGTGAGAGTGAGAGATTTATACTAGTTTTTTAAAAAAATATTTGTCAGTTCTGTTCTATACCATTATTATCATTACTGGTACTAATATCCACCTATATACAGTTGTCATTAGAAAATAGAAAAGAGGGGCGCCTGGGTGGCTCAGTGGGTTAAAGCCTCTGCTTTTGGCTCAGGTCATGATCTCAGGGTCCTGGGATCCAGGCCCGCAAGGAGCTCTCCGCTCAGCAGGGAGCCTGTTTCCTCCGCTCTCTCTGCCTACTTGTGATCTCTCTTTCTGTCAAATAGATAAATAAAAAATCTTTTTTAAAAACTACTTTAAAAAATAAAAAAGAAAGAAAATAGAAAAGGACTATCTGTTGTAATTTGGGAAGCAGGCAGTAGATTCAAGTGTATGGGGGTGGGTAAACAAATAATCCAGCCACCTGTTTTTCCTGCTCAGTAATAACACAAATATAGATCCTTTAGGCAGCCACTTATTTGGAAGTTTGAAATGTACAGAGCAGCTGGAGGCTTCCCTTGTGGGGGAGGAGTGGCTTTCCATGAAGCAGCCTCTGAGGTCCTATAATCTCATAATACCAAGGACACCTTGGAATTTCAGATTTTAAAAGGTGGTCACAATGTTCTGGTCCTCAAAATTATTATTAATTCAACCTCCACAGTTGATCTATTTCCCACTTCCTACCACATTCACAACCCTATTAACCCTTTAAAATTGCAACTAAAAATTTTCTACTACTTCTCCCTAGGGATAGTTCTAGGTTGCAGGGCCAGAAACTTAGAATTTGGGGGACCCTCTTTAAGAAAAGAAGCATTAGGAGTGCTTGAGTCCCTCAGTTGTTAAGCGTCTGCCTTCAGTTCAGATCATGATCCCAGGGTTCTGGGATCAAGCCCCTCATTGGGCTTCCTGCCAAGCTTCCCCTCTCCCACTCCCCCTGCTTGTGTTCCCTCGCTGGCCATATCCCCCTCTATCAAAAAAATAAAATCTTAAAAAAAATAAAAGCATTAAAAAAGTATGTATGGGGGCGCCTGGGTGGCTCAGTTGGTTAAGCGACTGCCTTCGGCTCAGGTCATGATCCCAGAGACCTGGGATCGAGTCCCATATCGGGCTCCCTGCTCGGCGGAAAGCCTGCTTCTCCTCTCTCACTCCCCCTGCTTGTGTTCTCTCTCTCGCTGTGTTTCTCTCTGTCAAATAAAATCCTAAAAAAACTTTAAAAATTTAAGAAAGTATGTATGATGCAGACAATTAGGTACCAAAGTTAATATTTATTTATAATGAGCAAAGAAATGACAAAATTTGGACAGCTGACATATGTGAAACTTCCCAAACTCCATAGAAATGCTGACACAAATGAATAAACTTTTTAGAATTTCTAAAAGTAAGAAAGAGTTTTATTCAAACCCAAGTTAGGACAGCTGCCTGGGAAACACACTCTTTGCAGGAAAGAAAGTGTTCAGGAGAATGAATAGTTTTTACAAGGTTATAAACTTTTTTACATCTTACAAAAACTCAAGAGTATAGCATATTGTCAGGAATCATGAGTTTTATTGTAAAGGAATGCAGGCAGTAGGAGCAATGATCAATATCTCAAGGACAAGATGATTTTCCTTTAGGCTACTCATTCACAAAGCAGGTATACAATACATGCCTAGTGGGCCATAAATCAGACTTTTGGTTTGAACAAAGTTTATATACAGTCAAGTTGACTTAGAAATCTAAAATGACTTCCCTTGTTTATCAGGTCTTTAGAGAGTTTTTCTCTCATCCCAAATAATATTTTTTAAAGACTTTATTTTATTGGGGTGCCTGGGTGGCTCAGTTGGTTAAGCGATTGCCTTCAGCTCAGGTCATGATCCCGGAGTCCTGGGGTCGAGCCCCACATCGGGCTCCCTGCTTGGTGGGAGACCTGCTCTCCCTCTCTCACTTCCCCTGCTTGAGTTCCCTCTCTAGCTCTGTTTTTCTCTGTCAAATGGGTATTTGACAGAGAGAGAGATCACAAATAATCAGGGAGGCATACAGAGAAAGAAGGGGAAAGAGGTTCCCTGCCAAGCAGAGAGCCTAATGTGGGGCTCGATCCCAGGACCCTGAGACCATGACCTGAGCGGAAGGCAGAGGCTTAACCCTCTGAGCCACCAAGATGCCTCCCAAATAATATATTTTTAAAAGATTTTATTTATTTATTTGACAGAGAGAAACACAGCTAGAGAGGGAACACAAGCAGGGCGAGTGGGAAAGAGAAAAGCAGGCTTCCCATGGACCAGGGACCCGGATGCAGGGGCCCACTCCCAGGACTCTGGGTTCATGACCTGAGCCAAAGGCAGACACTTAATGACTGAGCCACCCAGGCGCCGCCCCTGCAAACAATATGTTTATTAACTGCCTGGTACACCTCTGATTTTTTTTTCTACAATTTTTTTTTGCTACAAATCCTTTGATCCTCTTTTCATAGGACATATTTGTAATATCATTTTCCCTAGAGAAAATGTTAAGATAAGTCAATCTTTCCTTTGCATGGAAATCAAATTGTTATGATTATATGATCATAATCAATTTATTATTATTGGTAGAAGTTTCAACTTTACTACTCATTACTGGTGAAGGCAAATTTTTAGTATTGGCAAACTTGAATAAATTGCTGTCAACCTCTCTCAAGTTTTTCTTATGTGGGCTTAAGATTTATTTTAAATTTTCTTGTGCAAATTCTTAAGTATTCTTTAAAAAAATAATGATGATGCAGTGTCGTGCCAATGTCCTGAAGGGGAACAGAATTTGCCACCCCAAAATATGTCTGTTTTGCATATTTGGCATAAGTATTATTTTAGGTTGATTATTCTTTTAAAAACAGCATTGAAAAAAAACAGCATTGACAGGAAAAGCTCTGAAAACTGAATAGAAGTTACCCTTTTGAAAGAGGCACTTACATTTATAAGAGAAATCTCCATTTATAAGGGTGTTTACCTCTGTATACCAGGAAAGAAAAAGGTTGACTAATTCTCTAAAAACTGTTGGCATACTTGGCTGCCTAAATTGGTGGAGCATGACAATCTAGGGATTATGAGTTCTAGCCCCATGTAGGGTGTAGAAATTACAAAAAAAAAAAAACAGACAAAAACCTCTAGAAACTCTTATCAAAGGGGAAGGCAAAGACCTAAATCTGTGTGACAACCTTATCCTAGTTTACTCTGCTTTGCCTGGTAACCTCCTTTAACTTACTCCCCCACTCCCAATATCTCCCTTTGTCTTTAGCTTGAGTTGGTATTTGAAGTGGTGACTTGGGCCATTTTGGGTAATTACTCAGTTTTCCTGGGCTTCTCCCATGTATAAAGGAGAGATACATGTTATTAAAATTATTTGATTTTCTCCTGTTAATCATTTATTACAGGAGCTAGGGGTTGGGTTCTCAGCCAAGAACCTAGAAGGGTAGAGGGGAAATTATTTTTCTTCCCCTACCCCCTTCAACGCCATCTAGCTGGACTAAGAATTAGATTTACATGAGATAGATTAACAAGAGGGGAATAAAAGCTTTATTATGCGCACACAGAGGCCCAATAATGAAATTGAGGCATAAAGAAGAAACTAAAGCAGCTTCTTTTTACACTTTTTGGACAAGAAGACTAAATAAATCTGTGAGGAATAAATAGGACAAATAAAACTTAGGGAACTTCAATTAGTAAGGAATTCTAAATAGAATTTGGGCTGGGGTAGCAAATTAGTAAAAAGTAACAAGTTTTGTTTTTACAACGTTCTCAGCCCTGAATTCCCTATCTCTGGTGATAAGGATGTTTCTTTACTTCCTGGAACAGGGAGGGGACCTTTCCACATGGGAAACTTATTTCCTGATATCAGGAGGAGAGAGGAGGGTCTGAGCGTCTTCCTTGCACAGGCTGTTTCTTAAGTAACTTTTATTTAAAATAATCATATGCCAAGGGTGCCTGGCTGGCTCAGTCAGTACAGCATGTGACTTTTCATCTTGAAGTGTTTTTTTAAGATTTTAGAAAAGATTTTATTTATTTATTTGAGAGAGGTGAGAGAGAGAGAGCAGGAGTGGGGGAAGGGGCAGAGGCAGAGGGAGAAGGAGAAGCAGGCTCCTCCATACAGAGCTCCATGCAGGGCTCAATCCCAGGACCCAGGGATCATGACCTGAGCCAAAGGCAGACACTCAACTGACTGAGCCACCTAGGTGCCCCTTGATCTTGAGGTCTTGAGTTCAAGCTCCAAGTTAGGAGTAGAGTTTCCTTTAAAAAAAATAGACCAATCAATCAATCAATCAATCATATGCCAAAATAGCACATTTTGGGGCAGCCTGCCCTTGGCCCCTATGATGGTATCTTAGTCAATGTCAGTATTTCATGCCAAATCACCAAGAAATTAATATGAACCTGTGTAGATATGATTGGGCAAAGCAACAAACATGGTTGGTGTAGGAAGGACAGGAATCCATTTTTGATAAATCATATTTACATACAGGACAGCAATAGAAGTCAAGACAAAAATATCTTGGGGTCAGCTAATGAAGTAGGAAATAGTGTCAAATACTGGCAAATGGCTGGTGTTAAACAATCATGCCTTTAATTTGAGCTATACGAATTAAGAAAGCAGCATTAGGCTCATTAGCCCTAGACTCACACAACCCTAGTTTGAATCCTAGAATTTCTACTCACGGCCTTGTGAAGTCTTACTAGTAATTACTTTTCATTCCTAGAAGGGACTGAGAAACACATAGATAAATTATCTAATTAAACCTAAACTAGGGGCGCCTGGGTGGCTCAGTTGGTTAAGCGACTGCCTTCGGCTCAGGTCATGATCCCGGAGACCCGGGATGGAGCCCCACATCGGGCTTCCTGCTCGGCGGGAAGCCTGCTTCTCCCTTTCTCACTCCCCCTGCTTGTGTTCCCTCTCTGGCTGTGTTTCTCTCTGTCAAATAAATAAAATCTTTAAAAAAAAAAACAAAAACCTAAACTAAGCCTAATTCCACATCATTTCCTTTTAGCTTAGTACAAGAGATGCCCACATTCATCTCACCACCAAAAATGTGACAAGAAGTTGGAGTGGAAGAAAACAGTAGTCTTAAATGGTAGTCAATATTCTTACTTCAAGTAACTTTACAAAACTATATGAGACATTACTAGATTTCTATTGCCATGTAACAAAATACCAAACTTAGCTGTTTAAAGTAACACCTGGGTGCCTGGGTGGCTCAGTTGGTTAAGTGACTGCCCTTGGCTCAGGGCATGATCCTGGAATCCCAGGATGTGTCCTGCATCAGGCTCCCTGCTCAGCAAGAAGTCTGCTTCTCCCTCTGACCCTCCCCCTTCTCATGCTCTCTCTCATTCTCTCTAACAAATAATAATAATAATAAAAGTAAAGTAACATCTATTTAACTTGGCCCACAGTTTGGTAAGTCAGAAGTCCAGATGTGTTATGACTGGGTTTTCTGCTTGGGATCTCTTAAGGCTTAAATCAAGGTGTCAACCAGGCTGCGTTCTCATATGGAGCTTAGAGACCTTTTGCAAGCTCACATGACTGTGGCAGAATTCAGTTTCTTGTGGTTGTAGGATTGAGGTCATACTTTGCTCTTAGCCAATAGCTGAAGCCATTCTCAGCTTAGGTGTCACATTCTTTGCTACATGGCCCCTCTATCTTCAAAGCCAAAAGTGGAAAATCCCCCTCATGTTGAATCCCTTTCATACTTCAAATCTCTCTGACATGAGGATGGGTCATCTCTTTAAGGGGCTCATCTGATTAGATTAGGCCCACTTAGTGACTGCCTTTTGATTAACTCAATGATTTGAGACTCTGATAGCATCTGAAAAATCTCTTTTGCCATGTAATGTAACATAATCACAGGTGTGATACCTCATATTCACAGGTTCCATCTAATATCAAGAGGAGTGAATTAGGGAATTATGTAAGTGTAAAGGTCACTGAGAGGACCATCTTAGAATTTTGCTAGCTATAACCCTTCCTAGAGACCTTATATGGTGCCCATATGAATCCAGGGACCATGAAACATAGGCTTCATTAGTTTCAAGGTGAATTTGCCTCTGTATTACCTCTACCCATTCTGAGTTTTTCACTTTACCCACGCAATTGCATTCTGCCAATGGGACCCCTAAACCTCACAACCATACACAATTGTGAATTAGTTACTGCTTATAGTTCTAACAGAAGTTATAAACTAAATTGACCAAAACCAATTCTGCATTTAGCTAGACTGGAGATGATAGAGCCTTATATCTTGGGCATGCAATGAAAGACAGTCATGATTTCTGGTATATCCACCAGAGTATGTTAGGTTGAGGCTAGATATGTTGGGGGAAACACAAAGGCCAACCATAAAGAAATGGTACTTGTTCTCTAGAGACCTTTGGGAACCTCATTACTTTGCCTGCTTTGTGCCCCACATGAGGATGGTTGCTTTGAATAGGCCTCTCAACAGTCCATGAGGTAAAGATTATTAGCAAGTCTTCAAATAAGAATTTTTTTAAAGATTAATTGATTGATTGATTGATTGATTGATTTGACAGAGAGAGATCACAAATAGGCAGAGAGGCAGGCAGAGAGAGAGGAGGAAGCAGGCTCCCCGCTGAGAAGAGAGCCCGAGGCGGGCCTCGATCCCAGGACCCTGAGATCATGACCTGAGCCGAAGGCAGAGGCTTAACCCACTAAGCCACCCAGGCGCCCTTCAAATAAGAATTTGGAGAGAACATGGGGCACAGGTCATGATCCCAGAGGCCCGGGATCGAGTCCCACATCGGGCTCCCGGCTCAGCGGGAAGCCTGCTTCTCCCTCTCTCACTCCCCCTGCTTGTGTTCCCTCTCTGGCTGTGTTTCTCTCTGTCAAATAAATAAAATCTTAAAAAAAAAAAGAATTTGGAGAAAACAGTGTCCAGTGTGGATTAGAGGTATGAGAGAAAAATTCAACAAAGCAGTAAATGACCAAATCAATCTTCATGTTCCATTCTCAAGTGCTCTGGACAGTAACCCCATAATTCACTGAATAATCTTAGATTCTATATCTTGACATTCAGAGCTCTTCAGGATCCAACCTGAGTCACATATTCTCAGCTTTGCCAACCATTTTTCCTCTGCTCCAGCCAAATCAATGTGATCCAAACATGCTTTATACTTACCCACTCTGTGCTCTTGCTGTACCATTATCCTAAAATGAGAAATTCCCTCAGACACGATAGTAAAAAGGAATAGGAATAAGCAATATAAAGAAACGTACATCTCATAAACGAATTGTTCTTTGGGATATTTCAGGAACATACAAGTGGACCACAGGTCTGAGAGCCATGAGAAGCCAGCCCTGTGACAGCAAAAGCTTCCCACTACCATTGCTTCTAGGGAAAACCAGCGGGTTTCGTTCAACCCAGAGAAAAAGGGATTCTTTCAGAGAACTATAGACCCAATGCTTGGTTTGTCGTCTATGTCTGATTTCATCAGTTATCATGGTACATACATGATCTCCTTCACTTTGAACACTTTTGATCCCTTTTCATCCTTTCTCATGTCTCCCCTTTTGCTATAAGTTTCTCAATTTGTTTCCATGCACTTTTTGAATAAACATTCTAAAACTTTTCTTCTGCTGAACTGTGTATAGTTGGAAATATTCTCCTCCCAGTGAAGTAGATCTTCACCAGGCTTGTTCACACACACACACACACACACACACACACACACACACACACACACAGTCAGTTAAGTGTCTGACTCTTGGTTTGGACCCAGGGTCATGAGATCAAAGATTCCTTTCCTTTTCCGCTGCCCCTCCACCATGTTCTCCTTCTTCCCCCCTCCAATAAATATATAAATCGTTTTTTAAAAAGCTTACAGCCTGGACATTAGGCCTTGGTGAAGTGGCTCACTGAAGTAGCAGATGTGTTACCTTATAGGTTAGTCCAAAATTCTTCTCAAGAGCTGACAGGATTAGGAGTTTAAAAAGCAGTGCACCCCCAGTTCTGTGCTATTCTGACTTGGTGAGTATTTCATGTTACAGGGGCTGCCAAGACCACTGAGCTTGTGTTAGGCACAGAATGGATTGCTGCATTAAGTCACATGTACTATCACCTCTTTTATATCCTTTGCATTGTGTATTTGCTACTTCAGTAGTAACCAACCTCATACCACTTTGAACCAAATCCAAATCATCATTCTTGCACATCTCTAGATTTAGACTAGATTAAAATTTTATTTTTTTTAAAATATTTTACTTATTGATTTAAGAGAGAGAGCACAAACAGAGGAGGGGGCAGAGGAAAGGGGCAGAGGGAAAAACAGGCTCCCCACTGAACAGGGAGCCCAAAGCAGGACTCCATCCCAGGGTCCTGGGATCGAGTCCTGTGTCAGGTTCTCTGTTCAGCAGGGAGTCTGCTTTTGCCTCTCCCTTTGCCCCTGCTCTTGCTTTATCTCTTTCTCTCTCTCGCAAATAAAAAAACATAAAATCTTTTATCTCTTTCTCTCTCTCGCAAATAAAAAAACATAAAATCTTTAAAAAAAAGAAATAAAATTTGTAAATGCTATATGGACACAATTTTGTTAACCTGCTTTTGACCTCATTTACAGATGAAAATAGAAACAGAGGAAGATTAAATATATGCCTACATTTCATCTAGCAAGCCAGAAAAGAGATTGGCCCTGGAACCATGTCTGTGGAATCCCAACTATTCTTACTAGATTCCTTGACTAGCCTATATCATTCAGGAGGGCACACATCTCACCTTCCAGGGTTTTTCAGACTATGCTACAGGGGTCTTCCCCTGGTGAAAGCTGCTGACAGAAAAGTAGTCTCCAGGCCCATTTACATGCGGCCAGGGTGGACAGGAGAGGTCTTTTCAGGTAGCAGTAGCTGAAGGGATCCAAAGGCAGGAAGGGCAGCACTGCAGGCAAGGGGCAGGGCAGTCAGCATCCCTCCCCCCAGCTGCTGCCATGGGCAACAGTCTCCAGGACCCTGGCCTTTCTCTGGGGGATCTGAGGAAGCCAAGGGTGAGTTCCTGATTTAGGGATTCCCGTTCCCTGGTGAGGCTGCACCTCTGTGGCAGAAGCAGAGCCTCCTCCGTCTGAGCCTCTCTAGAGCACAGATTCCATGGAGGTTTGCTTTCACTTTGCAGGGCCTGTCTGCCTGGAGTCCAGGAGGAATGCCCACTCCAGCTCTGAGGTTCCCCCTGCTGCTGCCGCCTCTGCATTCTTTCCTAATGATACCCATGGCAGCATTTGGGTCTCAAGACTAGCTGCTGTGGATTGCAGCAGGCCCTGTCCAGCCTGTAGCTCTCAGGCTCTCCCCCACTTTCGCCCCAGGGGAAATAACCAGGTGGGAAATGCCCTGACAAGAGCCTTCTCTTTACTACTTCTGGCCTCATCCTGACTGGGGCTAGACATACACATGCACCCACACAGGCACGCTCTCTCTCTCTCTCTCTTCTCTCTCTCTCTCTCTCTCTCTCTCTCTCTCTCTCTCTCACACACACACACACACACACACACACACACACACACACACACACACTTTCTCTCTCCCTCCCCCCTCCTTATGCCCAGAGAAACAAGGAAAGGGCTCTGAAGAAAGTAGCAAATCAGGCCGCTGGGGAACACTCAGGGACTGGGAAGACAGGTCCAACCTGGGCCAGAGGAAGGCAGTACCAAGCCCTGGGCTGAGCAGGACCCAGGCTGTCACTTGCTTGCTGGAGGGCTCCGGAGGCCCAGGAGGCTTCTATCCCTCTTCAAGCCTCTGTTCATGTCCTCCTTCTTCTCCATAAAAGGTGGAGCAAGGGGTTGTGGTAGAACAATGAATGAGGTCCCTTCCAGCTCCAGGCAGCCTACCATGGTGAGAAGGGCTTCTCTTAAGGACACCATTTGGTCTGAGTGGGAACCTCTCCAGACTGTGGTTGCTGCTGCTGCTGCTGCTTCTTTTCCCAGAATCCAGACAAGGTCAGAGCACAGAACTTGTACTATGCTGGCCTTCCCTGCTGGGTGCCAGCACACACACTGACAGCCTTACTCTTGGCCTCAGGGACTCTCGGAAGGGCCCAGGACAAACCCAGTCTGAGAGCTGGATGACAGAGGTTAAAAGAGAGCAGATAGATTCACAATCTTGGATAACTCAAAAATCCTATAATTTAAGGAGTGTTTTTTGTCTTCTGTCCTGTATATGCTGATTGAGACACAAACGTCCCTGAGGAATTCATTGACTTATGGGAGAGATAGATGTCTAAACATACTTTTTTAAGATTTTATTTATTTGTCAGAAAGAGAGAATGAGAGAGAGAGAGAGAGAGAGAGAGAGGGAGAACAAGCAGGGGGAGTGGCAGGCAGAGGGAGAAGCAGGTTCTCCCCTGAGCAAGGAGCCAGATTTGGGACTCAATCCCAGGACTCTGAGATCACAACCTAAGCCAAAGGCAGACATTTAACCCACTGACCGCCCAGGTGTCTCTAAACGTAGTTTTAATACATGATAATAATAAAATCTGAGTCACCTGGTGATTTAGGAGCACCAGGAAAGAACACCTAATTCAGTCCTCTGGGAGGAAATGATACTTTAGTTGAGTTTCAATGATTGAATAGGATTTTGCTTAACAGGGGAGGGGAGGCCAATCTAAACAGAAGTGTCAGGAAAAAAACTTGAGGCAAAAGGCCTCAAGGGTCTGACTGAACCAGACCAGTCAAAGTCTGACAAGAATTCAGATGACAAACGTCCATTACAGAGGCCAATTTGGCAGTGTACCCTAAATGTACCATATAACCCCACAGTCCCCCTTCTAGTCACTAATTCCCAAGAAATACACATATGCACAGCAAGGCATGCAAAAAAGATGCCATTGCAGCATGTTTGTAATAATAAGGCATTGGAAACCATCTCAGTGTTTATCATTAAGGAATAAACTTCAGTATGTTCGTTCACACTATGCAATGTATGCAGCCATTACATATGATCTAAATCTATAGGTCTAATGTGGGAATTTTTGAACACAGCAAGCAATTAACTCAATTCAGACACTGAGGGAGTGTCTGATCCCACAAGTTAAGGGTTCAATCCCACAGGACTGCACCCCACCTCCTTCAGATGCCAACCTTAAGTCCAGTTGTTACTTGTTGTCACTTAGATCAGAGGTTCCCATGACTCCATCCGGGGATTCAATTAATTTGCTAGATTGGTTCACATCTACTTACGTTTTCTAGTTTATTACAAAGGATGTTATAAAGGATACAGATGAATAACCGGATGAAGAGGTACAAGGGGTGAGGTCCAAAAGTGTCCCAAATGCAGGAGCTTCTGTCCTCACAGAACTGGGGTGGGTCACCCTCCCAGGATGTGGATGCATTCACCAACCTGGAAGCTCATCAAATCTTTTTTTTCAGGTGCCTGGATGGCGATGGCTCAGTTGGTTAAGCATCATTAAGCATCAGCTCAGGTCATGATCCTCCCATCCTAGGATCCAGTCCCTCATCCTGATCCCTGCTCAGCGGGGAGGCTGCTTCTCCCTCTGCCTGCCACTCCTCCCCCTGCTTGGGCTCATGAGCGCGTTCTCACTATCTCTGACAAATAAATAAAAATTTTAAAAAGAATCTTGCCATTCAAAAGCTTTCATATAGCTTAGTCTGAAACCTTCCTCACCTTCCCCTTCCTAGAAGTTGGTGAGAGGGGCTGAAAGTTAACTTGATCTTCCTGGTAACCAGTGCCATCTTGAGGCTATCCAAGGGCCCAATCCTAGATAGCCTTAATAGCATAAACTCAGAAGGGGCTCTTCATGAATGACTAAAGTCATTCCTACCACTCAGGAAATTCTGAGGGTTTGAGGAGCTTTATGCCAGGAACTGGGGACAAAAACCAAATATATTTCTTGTTATATATCACAACAGATAACAACATGGATAGATGGATAGATTTCCAAGACACACAGTTCAGTAAAACAAAAAACAAAACATTTGTGAAATGAAATGTAAGGTATAATTCCATTTATATAATATAATTTAGATTCTATAAATGTGTGTATGTGTGTACAAGCGTGTGTGCATGTGTTTTGTGTCTTCCCATATGAATTACTTCTCACGTACTTTGCTCATTTTTTATTGCATGAGTAGAGATTTATATTTTTCAAAGATACCTCTAAATCTGTAATATGTTTTAAATATTTCATCCCAATTTCTCTTGTGCCACTTAATAGTCTTTGAGATTTTTTTAAAAGGTCTTGAAAGACATAATTCCTTTTTTAAAAAAGATTTTATTTATTTGACAGAGAGAAGCACAGCCAGAGGGGAACACAAGCAGGGGGAGTGAGAGGGAGAAGCAGGCTTCCCGCCGAGCAGGGAGCCTGATGTGGGACTAGATCCTGGGTCTCCAGGATCATGACCTGAGCCGAAGGCAGTTGCTTAACCAACCGAGCCACCCAGGCACCCCATAATTCCTTTTTTAAAAAAAAGATTTTTATTTATATATTTGACAGAGAGAGAGCACAATTAGGCAGAGCAGCAGGCAGAGGGAGAGGGAGAAGCAGAATCCCCTGAGGGATGAGGACTAGATCCCAGGATCCCAGGATCATGACCCAAGCTGAAGGCAGACACTTAACAGACTAAGCCACCCAGGCATCCCAAAAAACATAATCCCTTATTAATTTTTCTGGTTGAAAAAGCAGGCTTGTAGGGATGACTTCTGGCTTGGTTGGGAGAGCATGCAACTCTTGATCTAGGAGTCCTGAGTTCCAGCCCCCCACTGAGTGTACAGATTATTAAAAAACAGGGACACCTGGGTGGCTCAGTGGGTTAAAGCCTCTGCCTTCAGCTCAGGTCATGGTCTCAGGGTACTGGAATCCAGGCCTGGGTCGGGCTCTCTGTTGGCGGGGAGTCTGCTTCCTCCTCTCTCTCTGCCTGCCACTCTGCCTGCTTGTGATCTCTCTATGTCAAATAAATAAATAAAATCTTTAAAAACAAACAAACAACAACAACAATAACAAAAATCATAACTTTTTTCCTTAAAGCATGCTTGGGACACCTGGGTGGCTCAGTCGGTTAAGCCTCTGACTTCAGCTCAGGTCATCATCTCAGGGTCCTGGGATCAAGCCCCACATCGAGGGTTCCCTGCTCAGGGAGGGATCTGCTTTCCCCTTTCCCTCTGCCTCTCCCATCCACCGCCCTGCTCATGCTCTCTCCCTCAAATAAATAAAATATTTTTTAAAAATAAAAAAATTAAAAGCATTCTTATAGCAAGAAATTCAAGCTCAATAAGAGTGGGACATGAGAGTGGGGATATTCCCAACTTTTCTAACATCCAAAGATGAATACCATTGGATTCAGCAATAAGAAAGAAGGTGTGAAATTTTAGAAGTAAGGCATAATGATTAAGAGTTATGATTTAGGAGTCAGACAAATTTGAGTTCAAATCCAAATTCTTCCACTTACTTGTTGTGTGATCCTGTGTAAGAAACCTAGATTTTTTGAGCTTCAGTTTTCTTATGTATACTAAGGTAACAATGCTTTCTTCAATGATTTGTAATGATTTTTTAAAATATTTTATTTGTTGACAGAGAGAAACACAGCTAGAGAGGGAACACAAGCAGGGAGAGTGAGAGAGGGAGAAGCAGGCCTCCCGCCAAGCAGGGAATCCCGATGCGGGGCTCAATCCTGGGTCTCCGGGATCATGACCTGAGCTGAAGGCACATGCTTAACAACTGAGCCACCCAGGTGCCACAGTGATTTGTAATGGTTAAAGATCCCAAATATATAGTATCTGGCCCAAAGTAGTTTCTTGATTATTTTGAATTTCTTTCCCGACCTCCAAACAAAATTGGTGTTCTTTCCTCAATCTTATGCTCTTTGGGGGACCTGTCCATTCATATGGCCGTCAGATATATGCCTGTGAGATTAAAGAGAACAATTTTATCTTCACTATAGACAGCACCATCAAGGGGTGTGGTTGAAGGAATACCCATATAGATGAATGTCATGGCACATGTGCAAAGAAAAATAAAGGAATAAATAAAATATATGCTATAAAATATAACTTCAAATACATAAGTAGCATATAAAACTATCTGAATAATATATCTCATTAACATAAAAGGAATATACACACAATGTAAGCACATACATGCAAATATTAACAATTTCTCTAGGTAGAGGAACTATAGGTAATTTATATTTTGTTTTATAATTTCCTACATATGCAGATTTTTCTGGAAGAAACATACAACTTCCACAATCAGAAAAAATTCAAAATAGTATAAGACCTTTCAGTTTAAGCATACATATACATGCACACACATACTTATCTTGAGTTGAGACAAGAAAAAACCATCTAAGTACACGTTGCTTCTTGTAGTACTTCAGCCCCCAAGAAGAGGCTGATTCTGGCTTAGTCCAGTGTGTGTCAGGGTTGAGGTATTTCCCTCCCCCAAATCAAGTCTTCTCCCACCCTCCAGTAGTTTCTCTCCCTCTTTCCTTTGTTAGCTGTGTTCAACGCACAGTTCTGGCTCTGGACACCAGATGGCGTGCTTACTTCTAGTTTCTAAATACTTAAAACCAATATTGTCTTGGTAAAGAGGTTTAAAGAAAAAGTTTATTTTTTTACACATAGGGTATGAATCAGTACATTCAGTATAGCCAGCATAGAAGGATATACCATTGAATTATTCATTTACTTAATTCAATAAATATTCAAAGGATCCTTATCAGGTAACACCAGCCACAATACATATTTCCACGCCAATCTCTTTTCCAAACTCTAGACACTTATATCTAACTGCTTACTTGACAGTTCCATCTGTAGAAAAATAGTAATGTGGGGCGCCTGGGTGGCTCAGTTGGTTAAGCGACTGCCTTCGGCTCAGGTCATGATCCCAGAGACCCGGGATCGAGTCCCACATCTGGCTGCCTGCTCGGCAGGAAGCCTGCTTCTCCCTCTCTCCCCCTGCTTGTGTTCCCTCTCTGGCTGTGTTTCTCTCTGTCAAATAAATAAGATCTTTAAAAAAAAAAGAAAAATAGTAATGTAAAAACTCACCCAAATGCACAAGCTAGCAAGGACACAATATATGGTAAGTCTAACTCAATTATTCCCTAAGGCCCGAAAAACTACAATCTAAATTGGAGGCAGTGTGGGACACCTGGCTGGCTCAGTTGGTGGAGCATGTGATTCCTGACCTCAGTATTGTGAGTTTGAGCCCCAATTTGGGTATAGAACTTACTTTTAATTAAGTAAGTAAGTAAATTGGAATGTGTAGAGTGGGGAGAATGCAGAATTTGAAACAGACAAATCTGAATCAGAGCATAGGATCTGTCTCTTCTATATCTCTATAATTTTATTCCTTATTCATAAAAATAATTAAGTTTGGGTTAGTATTTCTGAATGGGAGAGGAAGGAATCTCTGGGTATTTTACAGGGAGCCTGAACCTGATCTCTCAGGTATGCTACCTCATACTGGGGGCTCCCACTTTCAAGCACTGTGTCTTAAAAGCCAGATCATTCTGATTAAAAGAGATCTTTCTCTAGGGTCTGGGACCCTAAATACTTTTTGCTCTGGTGTTGACCAGGCCCAGGCAAGCTGGTTCTTGGATATGTGATTGAGATACCAGCCTTCAGTCTGGGTAGGGAGGTAGTCAAGAGGCCCAGAGAGAGCCAGGCCCTAGATTCTGCTGACTCCCTATTACCAATGCTCCTGGCCCCCAAGTCATGGGCAGGGTCTGCAATGCATAGGGATGCTCACACAGGAGGTGAAACCCCTTTTCTCCTAAGTTGTTGGACCGCATGCCTTCACAAGTTCCCTCTACCTGGAGTCTCCTCTGACCCTGGGCCTGGGCTGACGCAGTCCTCAGAGGCACTGCATGCACAGAGCAATGTTCAGGGTAGAGTCACCAACACCGGCTGGGGTGCATCTGAGGCCCTCTGGGGAGTCTGAGCCAGGTGGATCGAAGACAGATGGGTGAGGTCTTGCCTGAGGTCTAACCCCATTTGTGGAAAGCTAATTCACTAAACTCAAAAGAAGAGCCAGCTCCTTCTGCTTCAGCCCCAAGTTGCCTGGTCAGACCCAGGTCAGACATCTGCCCACTCAAAGACCATCCCAACCAATGCTTCCAATTAGGAATCCTTGGGACTTTATCTCCTCCCCTATAAAAAAAAAAGTTCCCCAAAAGAGAACAAGGAAAGGAGGGAAAGGCAAAGTGCTCAGACCTGCAGTGGGGACCATTGTTGCCCTCCAGGTAAGTGTATCCAGGACAATTTGACCACCAGCCTCAGAGGATCTGGTGCTTGCTGCAGGTTGGAGCAGAGAAACCAACATCAGAGCCATCCTGGAGAGAAGTGTGACTTGGGGTGAGCCTATCCACATCCTACCTGAGCACCAGCCCTCTGAGCACCAAGGAGGTAGATTCATCCTGTCTTGTCAAACTGTCACAGTGAGCCTCTGGAAACTTATCTCTCTCCAGCTGGAATCCAGCCTGACCAACATCCATCAGGCTACCGTGACCTTGAAAAATGGCCTGGAGACATGCCCCAAAATGGCATTGTATAGAGTGGAAAATAGAAGTAAAGAAGGTCAAGGGCACAGGACTGTTAACCATTTTGTGAACTAAACACCAAAGAACTTTAAATTTATTTCTACTCCATTTTGCTTCTTGTAAGGAAGGAATGCAAGGCATTACTTAATGCCAGTCGTGGAAAATATATCTTGCTATTTTATTGTCCTCAGGTTTTTATTCTATGTATGGTCTTGTTTCGCTGCAAGAAATCTAAATTTTATGTAGTAAAATTGATGAGATTGTTTTTAGTTTCTTAAAAATATGCTTGGATGAAACTTCTGTTCTTTTTTTAAGTAAACCCTACACCCAGTGTAGAGCTTGAACTCACAACCCCCAAGATCAGGAGCCACATGCTCTAGGGACTGAACCAGTCAGGTGCCCCAAGATTTTCACCCTTTTACATTCTGATAAAATCATCTGCATTTTCTTCTATTTATGTCATAATTTATTTTTACTGAAACTAGGAGTATATTGCATATAGAAATGGATCTCTAACTTGTGTGCTAATTGACAGAAAAGGAAATTTAGTGGGTCTGGGATAGAGCCCAGGTCCCTGCACTTTTTATAAGAGAAATGCTGATATATAAGACATGTAATTAATTTTAATGTTGAATTTGGGGTAACAATTCCTCCCCGAAGTGATCCTTCTTGAATTGGAAATCATACTTTCTAGAGAAGTAAACACATTGAAGCTACACAATCAAACAGAAACTCTGGGTTCATGACTGGGTCATAATTTAAAAAATTATTAACCACTATCCATGTTTCTAAAATTAATAAAACAAAATATTAGGTGTTATAAAGGTAGTTTGATAAATCATATTATTTGATACACACATGCATATATGTATGTATATGTATGTACATATATAGTACTTTAATGACTTACAAAGTACTTTTGAATGATTTTGGTGATGTGCAGTGAGGTAGACGGGAAATGCCCTAGCTTTAACCTAAGTCTTATTTTCCTCTTTAACTTATACAAGCTGAGCAAGTCAGCTGAATTGGTTCAGGCAAGTCTGCCAGAAAACCCTTGAGAGGAATTCACCCTAAGGCAAATGTTAGGCACTTAAAACCTTAGTCATTTTTGGAGAATATTTGGGAGGTTTAAATTCAGAATACACAGCATTATGACTGGCCCACAAATTTGTCTCCTAGCCCATGCCTCAGGAATTCGTGTTTGAATCCAGTGGGCAAAAGATGAACCTTTCAGGGGGAAAAAGGGTATTTTGCTAAGAATTCTTTAAGACCTTGAGGTTTAAGCAGGACTGGGATAATATGCACCTGGATAAGTATATTAGAGCTGAAAGAGAGGCATTTTCCATTTATCTGTAGGAGACACTGTTCATCTTTGGCCTAGAAGGGACTCCAGAGCAATGAGAAACTCAGGATCCTTAGCTGGGGGGCGAAGGTGGGGCAGGGCATGGAAGGGGTGGGACCCAGAAGAGGCAGCTCTGCTCAGCCAATAAGACAGTGTTCAAGGAAAAAGAGTAACAGGACGGAAATAGAATGTGACACTCACCTGGAATCTCACAGGAATTATTTGTGAGCGTAGGTGAAACCTCCTTTGGGTTCTATTCCCTGTATTGGGTGCCTATAGGCCTTGGGTGTCCTGCATGTGCAAGTGTGGGAAAACCAGACAGCTCTAGGATCTTCACTTCATTTGGCTCCACAGAGACCTGGTTAAGTCAAGCATTATTCCTCTTTAAATGGGAAAAGAATGGCCCTTATATAGAAGTACCTGGTTTGTTTTTCTGCCTGAGATTTAAAAGAAACATGGGATTGGGGAAACTGGGTGGCTCAGTCCATTAAGCCTCTGGCTCTTGATTTCAGGGCTGTGAGTTCTAAGCCCACATTGGGCTCCATGCCCACCATGGAGCCCACTTAAAAACAAACAAACATGGGATTTACTTTTCTTTGAAGTTCTGACATGTATTTATTAAGTGCCACATTGTCTTTATAAGCTGATTGACAATTTTTAAAGTTTTTCCCATTTTTTCAACAAAAATATGTTTGTCTTGAAAAATGAGAAGTTCCAATGAAGCAAAAATGAAAAACAAACCAAAACACCTATTACCACACAGATAGCCACCATTAAGCCATTTAAGATATACTTTTGTCTTTGCCTATTAATATATAAATATACATTTTTTTACAAAAAAGGGATACAACATATACTTTTCGAAAATTGTTTTTCACTTCACAGTGTATAATGTTCATCTTTTCATGCAAATGGTGAGACTCATGACTGAAAAAGGTAAACTTGCAGCCTGTGGGCAGGGGAAAACCCAATTTTATGCCAGTTACAAGTGAAACACCCAGAATAAAGCCACGTGAAAAGTTATAACTGAGATGGGGAAAGGTATATGAGAAAATGCAACGTTCAGCTGACAATACTTATATCAGGCGAAACCCAATTAAAGGCCGAACACATTAAATAGGGTAAGGGCGGTTCCGTCTCGCCTTCCAATGCATAACCATCAATTTGTTGCGTACTCTTTTCATTTCTTCCATCTCCTCTGCTACCTTTATCATCTCCTCATTGCTTAAATTTCTGCCGTGTATGTCTCCTCTAAACTGAGGGCGAGAGCGAGCCAGCCTCTCTTTAAAGCTTCCTTCTTCTAGCTTATGTTTTCCCACTCCGCAAGGAGGCTGCTCCATCGGAGGGCGCTCCTCAAAAAGGTCCCTTCTAGAAAGGCGCTCCTCAGGAGGGCGCTCCTCAGACACGAGCATCTCAGGAAGGAGCTCAGGAAGGAGCTCCTCGGGAAAGAACTCCTCCTCCGAGGACTGCTCCTCGGAAGATGGTTCCTCTGGAGACTGCTTTTCGGGAGAGTGCTCCACAGGAGGCTGCTCCTCATCCGTCTTGGGTGCGCTCTGTGGCTGTTCTTCATTTTCTTTGCAGGATTTTTCCATGCTCAGGATCGTCTTTAAGTACACTTATTCATAGGAGACAAGCAAGGCAGAGTCAAGTCAGCACACTTGGTGGCTGGATCAAAACCCCAGCCCCGGGTTCCCATATCTGCCTTTTCCCGTGTCGGGGCCCAGGTTCCCCAACCTACGCTTGTCGAGTGGCTCTCCAGCCCTTGGGACCGCGCCACGTCCCACCCCTCATAGCCTCCCTCGCCCCCTCCTTCCCTAAAGCCCACCATTTTCCCAGCAGGCCTTGCCACAAGCCTCTCCCGCAGTGGCAGGGGCAGGGCGGGGCGGTGGTGCTGCGACTCTTTTCCCATCAGCGTCCTCCCACACACCCCCTCTCGGGCCACTGCCCACCTTCGCGCCGGCCTGGACCTCTCCTAGATGTTTGCTCTAGGCGTCCTCCTCGAGGCGCTCCGCTGTGACCTGCAGACAGACGCAAGACAGGGTAGGGGGCGGGGAGTGGGGAGGAGGGAAGGACTGACTGACACACAGGTCCCTTTCCTGGGCCCTAGCCGCCGCCCGCACGCCAATCCCCTATGCTTCCCCTCCCCCACGCCCCACCTCAAGCTTCGTCCCTTGTGCCCCACCACCCCGCACTCCGCAGTACTCGTCTTTTCTCTTCAGGCGGCAAGTGGAAGCGAAGGATTACTCAGAAACTTTAAGTGTCTCTGTCCCCCAGGGGCCCCTACTCATCTCCCCACTTCACCCAAGACCACCATTTTCTGCACCGAAATGTGGGCGCAGGGTGGCGGGGCTGGGTCTGGGGAAAGGCCTGGTACTCTCTGCCATCTCGATTCCAGAGGTTACTGGGCGCGCCGACACTCACACGGATTTAAGAAGACCAGGGGGACTTACTTCCTTCTGCTCTTCCCCTCGACCGAAGGACAGGAGGCAGACGGTGTCTGGACAGGCAAAAAGGACCAGGAGAGAGGGACCTAGGCAGACATAGGCTCTTGGTCACGTGAGGACCGCGCGTCACCGCCGAGCTCAGATCCCCAGTTACCACTTTGACCGCGGGCGGCCGCACTGCAGCCTGTCTATTTCCTAAGGCGCAACACAGCGGGCATCGTCACTCACCCTCTTTGTTTATATTTACCCTTTCCTGGTTACCAGAGACTGTCAGCATCCAGTCTTGGGAGTTATTATTGCCTCTTCTTCTCTGCCGTTTACCCTGATATCACCTCTCTCCCTTATTCTCCCGTTGTCAGCCACCAAGGCCCATTATTTCCCCTATTGTCCAGATTCTGCACTGAAATTTAACTGTTTTTCCTTAATGAATCAATACCATATGTCACCTTTCCCAGCTTTAATTCACATCCCTAACTCCATCATGGCCGTTTAGGCTCTATCAAAATGGTTTACATCTCTTGTCACTTTTATGGAAGATATGCTTTCAATTTTTCATGACTAAAGGATTTTTTGAGCCCCCAAACCTGTATTACAAATAGAGGCTCCAGTCTAAATTAGTAATTATTAAGTTCTAGAAGTCTAGAAAGAGTTGTTTGTAAAAGTATGTAAATTTAAAACATGAATACTTTGATTTTCATAAATCAAAATACACATTTGTCCATCTAAGTGTAAATAGTTTAAAAATGTATTTATTACCTGTAATGGGAGCATTTTTGGTGGAGAGTGTGGCATTATTATATATGTACATATATGCATACAATTTTTAAAAATTTTTAAGTAAGCAGACCACATATGGGGCTTGAACTCATGACCCCAAGGTCAAGAGTCACATGCTCCACTGACTGAGCCAGCCAGCAGGCATCCCTATATATACTTGTGTGTGTGTGTGTGTGTGTGTGTGTGTGTGTGTGTATAAAGAGATTTTTCTGGGACTCTAAATCCTTAACCAGCCACCTCGTGGTATTGCTGGTCCAGAAAGTGTATATTAATTCATTAAATCAACAAATATCTGGGTCCTGGGACTGCCATACCCAAAAGATTCAGCACAGAAGATATTCATATCCAACTATGCAATAATTCTATTGACCACACACTGAGTAGCAGGATTAAAATCATATTAACATACTCAATTGTCATTACAAGTATGTATGTTTGGACCTAACAGTGTTTTATGGTCTTCAACCTCATGTCTGCATTTTATCTACTCAGATTAGCCTGGATGCTACTTTCCCATGTAGGTAACCCTTTCTTCCAGAGAGCAAACTATACCTCTCCTCTCTGTATTTTATACTTTCAGAGTTGGTGGCTATCAGATCTGTGAGGATCCTGGGATGATTTTCTTTCTCAAACCCAGGCTGTCTAGTAGGTTTCCAAACAAATTCATATGGAAATTTTCCTATCTTTAGAGCTTAATTTACTTTGTGTTGAGATAGGAGGACAAATATTAGTTCACTTTTCTATCTTTTCCATACCTGTTTTACTTTTAAATTTTTCAGTGATATGTATCTTTTAAAATCCAAGTTTCAGTATGCCTTCTTTATTCTTTTCACCAAAGGTTGGCTTCATCATTTGTATGGCTTCTTTCCAGGAGGACCCCCATTTTATTCATTTCTTCACTTCTACCCTTTTTTCCCCTCACATCCCGTGGTGTGAAATTCCATACAGTTTTAATCATTCAGAGTAGTTTTTTTTCTTTTATTGAGCTGATACCTGCCTCACAGGAGTTTACATACATTGGTATTGGTTCTGCCCTCTAGAGTGATACGAAACAAGAATAAAGTAATAAAAGTGCATTTTACTCTCGATAGTCTGACACTGCCAGAGTTAATGTTTTAGTTCTTTCCCTTTCCAGCTGTGAGGCACACTGGGCAATCTACTTGAACTTTCTGTAACTCAGCTTCCTCATCTGAAAAATTGGATACATAACAGTACCTACCTCATGGGATTGGGAAAATAAGTATATAAGTCTGTGTATGTAAAGGACTTGGAAAGGCATGGAGCACATAGAAAATACTCTGTAAGCATTAACTATAATAATAGAAATAGTATAATAATAGTATGACCAAATGTTAATAGTACTATGAATTATTGTTTATTTTTAAAATTTTTTTAATTATTGTTTTTTAAATTAACATTGAGAGCACTTATGCCAGGTATTGTGCTAAGCATTTTCAATATGCTATTTCATTTAAAAACAATTATATTCTCACCAAGACTTTTTTATTTAGGCTTAACCTCCCCAGTTATTTCTGTTCTTTCTGATATGATATATTTTTTCAAAATCTCTCACCATCATGCCCCTGAATTTGTAAATTCCTCTGAAAATACTGCAGAATGGAGTGATCTTATCACACCTTCATTCTAGAATAGCCACTATACATCTGTAGATAGGTAGTAGATTAAATCCACTTTAATTGCAATCACCTGACACCCCCAAATATGTTTCACATATCCCTGTTAGTACACGTACATAAATCATTTTAATTTTTAAAATTTTGATTCCAGTATAGTTAACATACAGTGTTCAATTACTTTCAGGTGTACAATATAGTGATTCAACAATTCTGTGTTACTTAGTGCTCATCAAGATAAATGTACTCTTAATCTCCTTCACCTACTTTACCCATCCCCCCACCCCTTCCCTTTGGTAACCATTCATTTGTTTTCTATAGTTAAGAGTATATTTTTTGGTATATCTTTTTTTTCCTTTGTTCATTTGTTTCTTAAATTCTGCATTTGAATGAAATCATGGTATTTGTCTTTCTCTGACTGGCTTATTTTACTTAGCATAATACTCTCTAGCTCCATCCATGTTGCAAATGGCAAGATTTCATTCTATTTTATGGCTGAGTAATATTCCATTGTATTCCATACCACATCTTCTTTATCCATTCATCTATTGATGGACACTTGGGCTGCTTCCATACTTTGGCTATTATAAATAATGCTGCAAAAAAACCCATAAGGGTGCAGGACACCTGGGTGGCTCAGTAGGTTAAGTATCTGCCTTCAACTCAGGTCATGATTCCAGAGTCCTGGGATTGAGTCCCACATCAGGCTCCTTGCTCAACAGGGAGCCTGCTTCTCCCTCTGCTTGCCACTCCCCCTGCTTGTGCTCTCTCTGACAAATAAAAAACATTTAAAGGAAATAAGGTTGTACCAACTAAAAAAAAAAAAAAAAAAAAAAAGAAATAAGGTTGCATATATATATAAATCATTTTAATTTTAACCCAAGTATAGAAACTTCTGTTTTTCTGGGCTATAAGTTTTCTTGTTAGGTTCACTCCCTTATTCTTTGAATCCAAATTCTATCATTAGGTACATTAGCTACAAAATATTAATTTAAATCATGCCACTAGTACTAAAGGGGATGATAAATTCAGCAAGCTCAGGAGAAATCTAGGTAAGATCTCAACAAAGAGCTCTAACTACAAATGAAAAATTTCTTTCCCCTGTGGAGCTTGGCAGCCAGGAGTGTGCCCTGCCAGGCCAGTTCCCCTCCTTTCCTCTCTCAGTGTGACCTTGTGGGATAGGATTACTTTCTAGTGCTGCTGATAGTAGGAGACACAGTTGCCTCTGAAAGCTCCTAAACTAGTATAAATTAACCTTTGTTGAGAACTTGGTAAGCATGGGGTCAAACAAGGGAGGTATAAAGAACCAGAGCCAGGAATGGAAGGAAGAATTAAGACAATGTCTTTGTGTTGGCTCTAAGTCTCTACCATACAGTAACTGATTTGGGGTTCCCTTGAGAGAAAGGGCTCTCAGGAGGAAATAAGGTGAAGGTGGTTCTGCCATGGTGACAACCATCTGTTACAAAGGAATGTGGTCTCCTGCTTGTGTGTGGTTGGAGTGTGTGCTGTGAAATAATCCTTCTTATGGATTTGATTTGATACTGCTGACATAGGGTCCTGGGAGAACATGTTGCTTGGCTCACAATTGCTCGGGAGGCTTTAAGTCAAAGAAATGCCATTTTAAAGGTGAGAAAGTGAAGGCTCTCGGTGGTTACAAACTGCTCTGATGGAAACACAGATGATAGTAGCTGAGATGGGATTGAAATCCTGGCTGTATGATATAAAAGATGGAACTTTTAACCACCTTGTAAAACTGCTCCTGGGCAGTGGGTTCCAGGCCCGTTTACATGTGGCCAGGGTGGACAGGAGAGGTCTTTTCAGGTAGCAGGAGCTGAAGGGATCCAAAGGCAGGAAGGGCAGCACTGCAGGCAAGGGGCAGGGCAGTCAGCATCCCTCCCCCCAGCTGCTGCCATGGCAACAGTCTCCAGGACCCTGGCCTTTCTCTGGGGGATCTGAGGAAGCCAAGGGTGAGTTCCTGATTTAGGGATTCCCGTTCCCTGGTGAGGCTGCACCTCTGTGGCAGAAGCAGAGCCTCCTCCGTCTGAGCCTCTCTAGAGCACAGATTCCATGGAGGTTTGCTTTCACTTTGCAGGGCCTGTCTGCCTGGAGTCCAGGAGGAATGCCCACTCCAGCTCTGAGGTTCCCCCTGCTACTGCCGCCTCTGCATTCTTTCCTAATGATACCCATGGCAGCATTTGGGTCTCAAGACTAGCTGCTGTGGATTGCAGCAGGCCCTGTCCAGCCTGTAGCTCTCAGGCTCTCCCCCAATTTCGCCCCAGGGGAAATAACCAGGTGGGAAATGCCCTGACAAGAGCCTTCTCTTTACTATTTCTGGCCTCATCCTGACTGGGGCTAGACATACACATGCACCCACACAGGCGCTCGCTCTCTCTCTCTCTCTCTCTCTCTCTCACTTTCTCTCTTCTTCTCCCCTCCTTATGCCCAGAGAAACAAGGAAAGGGCTCTGAGGAAAGGTGGGGTAGCAACTCAGGCCGCTGGGGAACACTCAGGGACTGGGAAGACAGGTCCAACCTGGGCCAGAGGAAGGCAGTACCAAGCCCTGGGCTGAGCAGGACCCAGGCTGTCACTTGCTTGCTGGAGGGCTCTGGAGGCCCAGGAGGCTACTATCCCTCTTCAGGCCTCTGTTCATGTCCTCCTTCTTCTCCATAAAAGGTGGAGCAAGGGGTTGTGGTAGAACAATGAATGAGGTCCCTTCCAGCTCTAGGCAGCCTACCATGATGAGAAGGGCACCATTTGGTCTGAGTGGGAACCTCTCCAGACTGTGGTTGCTGCTGCTGCTGCTGCTGCTGCTGCTGCTTCTTTTCCCAGAATCCAGACAAGGTCAGAGCACAGAACTTGTACTATGCTGGCCTTCCCTGCTGGGTGCCAACACACACACTCACAGCCTTACTCTTGGCCTCAGGGACTCTCAGAAGGGGCCAGGACAAACCCAGTCTGAGATCTGGATGACAGACGTTGGGTCAGAGGCAGGGCAGGCTACATAATTTGAGAGGCCATTTGTAAAATGATAATGCAAGGCCCCTTGTTCAAAGAGCAAGGGAGAAAGGACCTTTAAAATATAAAGCTTTTCTTCTTTCTGTGATCTCTCTTTTGACTTTTCATTTTTTAAAAAGATTTTATTTATTTATTTGACAGAGAGAGGCACAGCCAGAGAGGGAACACAAGCAAGGGGAGTGAGAAAGAGAGAAGCAGGGAGCCGGTCGATTCCGGGAGTCCGGGGTCATGACCTGAGCTGAAGGCAGACACCTAACCACTGAGCCACCCAGGTGCCCCTTGTTTTCCTTTTTTAAAAATAGACTTCATTTTTTAGAACAGTTTTAGATTCACAGAGAAATTAAGAAGATATGGAGAATTCCAATATATTCCACACCCAGTAGCAACTTACATTAATATGGTACATTTGCTGTAACTAAAGAACCAATATTGACATATTGTCACTAGTTGAAGTTTATACTTTATTAAAATTTCCTTTGTTTTTTGTTTGTTTGTTTGTTTGTTTGTTGCTAATGTCCCTTTTCTACTCCTGGGCCCTGTCCAGAATGCTGCATTATTTTTAGTTGTATCTACTGGGCTCCCCTCCGCTATCACAGTTTCTCGTTCTTTCTCTGATTTTGATGACATTTACAATATCTAATGGGATTTGGCTGGTGTTTTTCTCTTGATTGAACTGAGATTATGGGTTTTGTGGAGGAATATCACAGAGATAAAATACCATTTTATCACATCATATCAAGGCTACATACTATCGATAGGATTTATGACCATGGATGTTGACCTTGACATGGTGCTTTTTATTTATTATGTAAATTTTATATTATTAGCATGAATTCTATAGTTCATCATTGTATTCTTTGATGCCAGTTTTAAATGCAAACACAAGAGCATTTGACTCGTATGCAGAACCACCAAAATTGCACAATTCGTCTTTTATAGCTTATACATGCATTTGTACTTACTTCTTACCAGAATAATGGAAATGCTGCACAGAAATAAACTTTTTATTTCTTTTCTTTTTTTAAATATTTTATTTATTTGACAGAGAGAAACACAGCCAGACAGGGAACACAAGCAGCGGGAGTGAGAGAGGGAGAAGCAGTCTGGGCAGGCAGCCCGATGCGGAGCTAGATCCCAGGACTCTGGGACTGTGACCAGAGCTGAAAGCAGAGGCCCAACCACTGAGCCACCCAGGTGCCCCTATTTCTTTTCTTGATACGTGTACATATGCACATTCTACAAAAGAACTGAAAGGCAAAGAAGTGCCTTTTTTTCCTTCTTTTTTTTAAAGTTTCTTTTTTATTTTAAGTAATCTCTACACCCAATATAGGGCTTGAAATCATGACTCCAAGATCAAGAGTCACAGGATCTTCTGACTTAGCCAACCAGGTGCCCTTCCCTTTCCTTTGTCATCAGTATGAGTGGTTGGCAAATACAGGGAAGTTACACATGCCAGAAAGGATGTGATTGGGTTTCTTGGTTATTTCTGTTTCTTAAAATGCATTCTGTGTTGGAAGTAAATTCTGAGTGGAACCAAAAGGGTGGCCTCTCCTGGCAGTTAGCAGTCATAGAAGTAACATGTTTGCCATTTACTTGCTCCAATACATCATGTAATGTCTTTATATGGTTTTGGTAATAGGATAATAGTGGCCTCATAGAATGAGTGGGGAAGTATTCTATTTTTTGGAAAAGTTTGTGAAGAGTGGCCCTATTTCGTCTTTATATGTTTGGCAGAATTCACCAGTGAAGCCATCTGAAATTAGATTTTTCCATCTCAGTAGCTTTTTGTTTACTAATTCATTTTCTTATTATAGATGTGTTCATATTTGCTATTTCATCTGGAGTCAGTTTTGATAGTTTGTGTCTTTCTAGGAATTTGTCCATTTCATCTAAATTATCTAACGTATTGGCATACAGTTATTCATAGTATTCCATCCTAGTCCTATTTCTGTAGAGTCGGTAGTTATGCCCTCTCATTTCTGACTCTAGTAATTTGAATTATCTTTCTTTTTCTTTTCTTGGGTCATCAATCTATCTTTTTTAAAGATTTTATTTATTTATTTATTTGACAGAGAGAAAGAGAGCGAGAGAGAGAGCGCACAAGCAGGGAAAGCAGCAGAGGGAGAGGGAGAAGTGGGGAGCCCGACCCAATGCAGATCCCAGGACCCTGGGATCATGACTTGAGCTGAAAGCAGATGCTTAACCAACTCAGTCTCCCAGGTGCCCCTGGGTAATCAATCTAAAGGTTTGTCAACTTTGTTGATATTTATAGAGAATTAGCTTTTGGTTCTATTGATTTTCTCTATTTTTTTTCTATTCTCTGTTTCATTAGTTTCTATCTAGTCTTTTTTACTGCCTCCTTTCTATTTACTGTAGGCTTAGTTTGCTCTATTTTGGGGTGATACAGTGGAAAGTTAGCTTATTGATTTGAGATCTTTCTTTTTCTTTATGATTCTATTTATTTATTTGAGAGGGAGAGTATATGGGGGGAGGGGCAGAAGGACAAGCAAACATCCTGCTGAGCATGGAGCCTGATGTGGGGCTTCATCCCAAGACATTGAGATCATGACCTGAGCTGAAGTCAGATGCTTAACTGACTGAGCCACCCAGACACCCCTTTCTTTTTTTTAAATAGGCATTTACAGCAATACGTGTTCATATAGGTGTTGCTTTCGCTGCATCCCATAAGTTTAGGTATGTTCTATCTTCAGTTGCATTCATCTCAATATACTTTATAATTTCCCTTTTGATTTCTCCTTTGATCCATTGGTTATTTAGAAGTGTTTGTTTAATTTCCGCATATTTGTGATTTTCCCAAATTTATTTCTGTTTTTATTTTCTACTTCTATTACTAAGTATTATTTCTAATCTTTCAAATTTATTGTGGTTCATTTTATTGCCTAGCATATGGTCTATTCTGGAGTATGCCGTCCCGTGCACTTGAGAAGAATATATATCCTTTTGCTGGTGGGTGGAGTATTCTATAGATGTCAGTTAGGTCTGGTTGGTTTATAATGTTCAAGTCTTCTGTTTTCTTTTCCTTTTTTTTAAGTAACCTCTACAACCAATGTGTCTTGAACTCATGACCCTGAGATCAAGAGTCTTATGCTCTACCAGCTGAGCCAACTAGGTGCCCCAAGTCTATTTTCTTGTTGATCTTCTGCCTTATTGATCTATCCATTATTAAAAGTTGAAAGTCCCCAACTGTTATTATTGAATTATCTATTTCTCCTTTCATTTTTATCAGTTTTTCTTCATTTATTTTGATAGTCTCTATTAAGTGCATATATACTTATGACTATTATATCTTCCTAGTGATTTAACCCTTTTATTATTTTTAAAGACTTTATTTATTTGACAGAGAGAGAGAGATCACAAGTAGGCAGAGACAGAGGAGGAAGCAGGCTTCCAGCTGAGCAGAGAGCCCGATGTGGGCCTCAATCCCAGGACCCTGAGATCATGACCTGAGCCGAAGGCAGAGGCTTAACCCACTGAGCCACCCAGGCACCCTAACCCTTTTATTATTATAAAATATCTCTATCTCTATAAAATTATTTTATCTCTATTAAAAAAAGTTCTAAAGTCTATTTTGTCTGATTATTACTGTCGCTACTCCATTTCCTTGTGGTTGCTGTGTATCCTTTTTATCCTTTTACTTTCAATCTTTTTGTATTTTTGAATCTAAAATATATTTCCTATAAATAGTATATTATTATATTTTGGGTTTTTTTAATATTCAGTCTGACAACCCTGCCCTTTTTTGGATAGCTTAATCCAGTCATACCTTGTTATCACTTGAATAGTTGAATTTAGATCTGCCATTTTACTTTTTGATATCTGTATATGTCACGTATCTTTTTTGTCCCTCTATTCCTCTTTTTCATTAAGTGAATGCTTTCTAATGTTGCATTTTAGTTTTATTAATGATTTTTTGCTATATGTTTTAGTTATGTCCTTAGTGTTTGCTCTAGTTGCTTACCGTGTATATATTAGCTTATCAGAATCAGCTTCAGATTCATACTAATTTAATTCTAGTGAGATCCAGAAATATTACTCCTACGTAACCCTATTCTACTGATTTTATTGTTATATATTGTTATATATAATAGACATCTTGCAAACTCAACAATACACTGTTATAATTATTACTTTGTGTAATTTTGCATATTTTAAAGACTCAGAGGGAAGAAAAGAAGTATATGCTTCTAACTTTTGCTATGTTAATCTTTTTTTGGCAAAGATTTAATTTATTTATTTGATAGAGAACACAAGCAAGGGGAGCAGGCAGAGGCACAAGGAGAAGCAGGCCCCCTGCAGAGCAGGGAACCCAACACTAGGCTTGATCCCAGGACTCTGGGACTATGAGGGCAGAGGGCGGAGACTTAACCAACTGAGCCACCCAGGCACCCCTGTTATGTTAATCTTCTTCTTCATCTTTTTTTTTAAGATTTTATTTATTTGACAGAGAGAAGCACAGCTACAGAGGGAACACAAGCAGGGGGAGTGAGAGAGGGGAAAGCAGGCTTCCCACCGAGCAGGGACCCCGATGTGGAATTCGATCCCAGGACTCCAGGATCATGACCTGAGCCGAAGGCAGTTGCTTAACCAACTGAGCCACCCAGGCGCCCCATGTTGATCTTCTTATATATAATTTCTGGATCTCTTCAGTTGGTTCCTTGGGAGTCAAGTTACCATTGGGAGTCTTTTTTTTTAGTGAATATAGCACTTAATAGTATGTCACATTTCTCTGAGGCTTTATACATTTTACTTCGGCCTTCTTCTGTCTGTTGTTCAGATTGCTTAATCTCTATCACTCTATCCTTGAGTTCACTAATTAGTCTTCCAGTTCAAATATACTGTTGAATTTTTCATGTCAGTTATTGTACTTTTCAACTCCTGGATTTCCATTTGTTCTTTTAAAATTTATTTTAAATTTTAAATTACTTTTAAGATTTTATTTGTTTAAGAGAGAGAACGTGCATGAACAGTGGGGAGGGACAGAGTGAGAGGGAAAAGCAGGCTCCCTGGCCTGACACCGGGGCTCCATCCCAGAACCCCAAGATCATGACCTGAGCTGAAGGCAGATGCCCAACCGACTGAGCCTCCCAGGCGCCCCATTTGTTCTTTTTTAAAAAATAATTTCTCTATCTCTCTCTTTTTTTTAAGATTTTATTTGCTTATTTGACAGGGAGTGAGAGATAACGAGAGAGAGCACAAACAAGGGGAGCAGCAGGCAGAGGGAGAGGGAGAAGCGTGCTCAGCAGGGAGCCTGACATGATGCAGGGCTCCATCCCAGGACCCTAAGATCACGATCTAAGCTGAAGGCAGACACCCAACCATATGAGCCACCTAGGCACCCCTGAAAATAATTTCTCTTTATTAATATTCTGTATTTGATTTCACATTGTCATCATATCTTCCTTTCTTCTTTAATCATGGTTTCCTTTAATTCTGGAATCACATTTATAGTGGCTACTTAAAGTCTTTTTTAATCGCAGTTTCTGTTGCTCTGGATATTGGCTCCTCCTCCACACTGGAGGCTTGTTTTTGTTATTTTTCTGTTTAGTGACTAGCTGGATTATTTTAGGTAACTTAGATTATTTTAGATATTTCAGCTCCTCTCTAAACAAATAGTGTCTGTTTCACACACAGTGTGAACCTCTAACTTGTTCCACAGTGGACACTATGCCCACAGTCACCCTGGGATGACAGGGGTTTGGGCAGGGCTCTATTTCCCTGACCACACGTGCCTGTTAAACACCACTAATTGTGTGCTGATTGCTCTGTTGTTTTCAACAATGCCCTGAGGCATAAATTTTTCTACAGATGAGATGGAAATTAGTTCTGCTCCCAGGTCTTCTTTTAGCTCTGTCAGATTTTCTCTGGTAAATGAACTGACCTACAGTTTAGTCTCTATTTCCAATGAATCTACCTAGTGTCCTCTCAATTGCTTTTCACCATGTGTGGTGTTCTGTGGCACTACTTCTGACACCAAAGGCATTATGTTTTTTCACACCAACCAGTTCTCTGATTCTCCAACACCAACTGGCTTTCCTATATTTCAATCAAATTCTGGCACTAACTCACTAGTTAGTGCAGACCTCATGGGTTAAGGGCTGACTTTTGCAAGAGTGCCCCCACTTCAGACACTTGCCACAAAGGGGGTGCCCAGGCTACCCACACTTTTGCCCAGCCAAACCCAATTTGTAGGTTACCATGACCCCCTCTTCAGTTTTAGTACCTTACTAGAACAACTCACAGAACTCAAGAAAATGCTTTAGTTACTGGTACTGGTTTATTTTAAAGGATGCAACTCTGAAATAGCTAAATGGAAGAGATACAAAGAGCAAGGTATTTGGGAGGGTAGGGAGTGGTGCAGAATTCCTTGCCCTCTCCAGGCACAGCACTTTCCCAGCACATTGATGTGTTTGCCAACCTGGAAGCTCCCCAATCCCTGTCATTTAGGGAGGGTTAGATATGTCATTACATAGGCATGATTGACTAAATCATCATTGGTAACTGAATTCAATCTCCAGCTCCTCTCCCTCCTGAGAGGCTGGGGGAGGGGAGATGGGACTGAAAGTTCCAACATTCTAATAATTTGTCTTGTTTTTCTGGTGACCAGCCCCCATTTTGAAGCTGTCTAGGGGCCTGTGAGTCACCTCATTAATATAAACTCAGATATGGTCAAATGGGGCTCATTATGAATAACAAAAGACATTCCTATAGTTTAGGAAACCCCAAGAGTTTTAGCTCTCTGCCAGGAACTAGAGGCCAAGACCAAATATATTTTTTTATTATACCACACAGTACAATCTCCACTGTTTTCAAGAGCTCCTTGAGGCTCCATCTTCTCCACACGCTGTTGCAAATGAAGTCATTCCCTTTGAGAAGAAATTTAAAGCTCTCTGTTTGAGAGCCTGCTTCTCCCCCCAGATAAAACATCTGAGCCATGGCTCTGAAGTTTCCAGTATTTATTTATTTATTTTATATTATCACAAAATATACCTTCAAATAATATTATATAACTTCATGGATAATGGAAGAAGTTTACAACCATATATTTCCCCCATCATCCTTCTTTCTGTTGTCTTATTTTTATTTCTACAGATGGTATAAACACACAGTACATTGTTATATTTATTGTATAATCATTTCTCATTAACAGTGTTGAGATATCATTTATATGCTATATAATTCACTCATATGAAGTGTACAAATTAATGGTTTTTAGTATATCCATAGGGTTGGGTAACCATCACCCAATCTAATTTTAGAACATTTTTATTATCCCAGGGCTCCTGGGTGGCTCAGTCAGTTAAAAGTGTCTGCCTTCAGCACAGGTCATGATCCCAGGGTCCTGGGATTGAGCCCCGCATCACTATTGTTGTTCTTGTCATCATTGCCGTCGTCGTCATTATCATCATCCCGCAAGGAACCCATTTCTGTCTCTCCCTCTGTGGCTCACCCTGCTTGTGCTCTCTCACTTTCTCTCTGTTAAATAAATAAATAAAATTGTAAAAAAAAAAAGAACATTTTTATTATCTCAAAAAGAAACCTAGTATTCACTACCAGTCATTTTCTTTCCCTACCATTTATCTATTTAACATCTCTACAGGTTTGCTGATATGGCAATTTCTTAGAAATTGATTAATACAATATAGGGTCTTCTGTGACTGTCTTCTTTCACTTAGCATGTTGTTTTCAAGGTTTATTTATGTCATAGCATGTATCAATATTTCTTCCTTTTTTAAAAAGATTTTATTTATTTATTTGTCAGAGAGAAAACATGTACAGGCAGGGGGAGTGGCAGAGGCAGAGGGAGAAGGCATGTTCCCCAGTGAGAAAGGAGCGTGATGCTGGACTTGATCCCAGGTCCCTGGGCTCACCATCCAAGCCAAAGGCAGACACTCAACTGACTAAGCCACTCAGATATCCCTATACTTCTTCCTTTTATTGTCAAATATATTCTATTCTATGATATACCACATATTGTTTAATCTCATCAATTGATAGACAGTTAGGGTTTTTCCAATTTTTCTATTGGCTATTATAAACAATGCTTCTATGTACATTTGTGTTTAAGTTTTAGGTGGACATATCTTTTTATTTTTCTTGGGTATATACCAAGGAATAGAATTGCTGGGTCATATAATAAGTCTATGTTTAACATGTTGAAGTACTGCCAATCTATTTTCCAAACTACGTGCATTTTATGTTCCCATTAGCAATGTTTAAGGGATCCAGTTTCTTATTATCCTTGCTAAAACTTATTTTCCATCCTTTCCATTTTGTCATCATATTGTATGTGAATTTTTATCTCCTTTTGGTCCTGATTTGCATTTCCCTAATAATTAATGATACTGAGCTTTTTTAAAATGTGCCTGTTGGTTATCTGTATATCTTTGGAGAAAAGTTTACTTAAATAATTTGCCCATTTTTAAATTGGATTGTTTGTCTTCTTATGGTTGAATTGCCAGAGTTCTTTATATATTCTGGAAATTAGTTCTTTTTTTTAAAAAAAAAAAGATTCTATTTATTTATTTGACAGAGAGAAACACTGCTAGAGAGGGAACAGAAGCAGGGGGAGTGAGAGAGAGAGAAGCAGGCTTCCCCACCAAGCAGGGAGCCTGATGTGGGGCTCAATCCCGGGACTCCAGGATCATGACCTGAGCTGAAGGCAGATGCTTAATGACCGAGCCACCCAGGTGCCTCTGGAAATTAGTTCTTTATCAAATATATGATTTGCAAGTATTTTTTCCCATTCTTTGGGTTGTCTTTTCACTTTCTTTTTTTTTAAGATTTTATGTATTTGACAGAGAGAAACACAGCCAGAGAGGGGAACACAAGCAGCCGGAGTGAAAGAGGGAGAATCAGGCTTCCCACCAAGCAGGCAGCCCAATATGGGGCTCGATCCCGGGACTCCAGGATCATGACCTGAGCTGAAGGCAGAGGCTTAACCACTGAGCCACCCAGGTGCACCATCTTTTCATTTTCTTAATGGTGTAAATGGAGTCACAAAACTTTTTCATTTTGATAATCCTAATAATAATATCCTCATATTTGATATCCTAATAATAATAAATTATCCTATCTTTTGTTACACATACTTTGTTGTCATATTTAAGAAAGCATTATTAAACCCAAGGTCATGAAGATTTCCTCCTCTGTTTTAAGGGTTTTATCATTTTGGCTCTTATATTAATACTTATGATCCAGATTGAGTTAATTTTTGTGTATTTATGATGTAGAGGTCTAAATTCAATCTGTGACTTCTGGATATCCAATTATTCCACCACTTTAGTTTCAAAACTGTTCTTTCCCCTTCAGTTATATTGACACATTTGTCAAAAATCAATTGAGCTTAAATATGAGGGTTTACTTTTAGGCGCCCGGTTCTTTTCCATTGATCTATACTATCTGTCTTCATAGCAGTACCACACTGTCTTGACTTGTTATTTTGAAGTAAGTTTTGTAATTGGGAAGTATGAGATAGCTCATATTATTCTAAGATTATTTTTTTCTGTTCTAGATCCCATCGATTTGAAATTATTTTGTCATTTTCTACATAGATGCCAGATGGGATTTTGATAGGGATTGTACTGAATCTGTAGATCAATTAGAGAATATTGCCATCTGAATAACATTGTCTTTCAACCTATGAACATGGGATTTCCCTGTATTTAGGTCTTCTTTATTTTTTTTTATTTTTTAAAGGTTTATTTATTTATTTGAGAGAGAGAGAGAGAGGGAGAGAGAGAGAGCGAGCGCTCAGGGGAGGAGCAGAGGGAGAAAGAGAGAATCCCAAGCAGACTCCCTGCTTAGCATGGAGCCAACCCTGAGATCATGACCTGAGCCAAAATCAAGAGTTAGACAGTTAACTTACTGAGCCACCCAGATGCCCCTACTTTATATTTTTTAAATAACATTTTTTGTTTTCAATTTATAAGTCTAGTATTTCTTTTGTTAGATATATTACTAACAATGTGTTTGGTTTTGATGCCACTGGAAATGGAATTCTTTTCTCAAGTTCACTTTCAGATTGTTAATTTCTAATTTAAAGAAATACAGGGACAACTGTGTGGCTCAGTTTTTTAAGCATCTGCCTTCAGCTCAGGTCATGATCCCATGGTCCTGGGATCTAGTCCACATTGGGCTCCCTGCTGAGCATGGAGCCTGCTTCTCCCTCTCACTCTGCCTACGCTCCCCCTGCTTGTCCTCTCTCTCTCTTTCACAAATGAATAAATAAATCTTTTATAAAAAGAAGAAATACAATTGATTTTTATATATTGATATTGTATCCTGCCACAGTATTATGGTAATATATTAGTCCGCATAGTTTTTCATTGGATTCCTTAGAATTTGCTCTATATAAGATTATATTGTCTTCATTTTAAAAAAAAAGATTTTATTTATTTGGCAGAGAGAAACACAGCCAGAGAGGGAACACAAGCAGGGAGAGTGAGAGAGGGAGAAGCAGGCTTCCTGCCGAGCAGGGAGCCCGATGTGGGACTCCGTCCCGAGTCTCCGGGATCATGACCTGAGCCGAAGGCAGTTGCTTAACCAACTGAGCCACCCAGGCGTCCCGATTATATTGTCTTCAAATAGAGATCCTTTTACTTATTTATCTCCTAACTGGATGCCTTTTTATGTCTTTTTCTTGACTAATTGCCCTGGCTAGAACTTGTAGTATAATCTGTAAATATGGCCAGAGAGGATATCCTCATCTTGTTTCTGTTCTTAGAACATTTTCAGTCTTTTTTCCTTAAGTGTGATGTAAGTTGTGTGTTTTAGGTAGATGTCGCTTATCAAATTGAAGAACTTCTTTTGTATTCCTATTTTGTTGAATATTTTTATCATGACAGGGTGATGGATTTTATCAGATGTTTTTTCTGCATCTATTGAGATGATCTTGTGGTTTTGGCTTTCATTCTGTTAATATGGTGGTTATATTGACTGACTTTTGTGTATTTTACTAAATTTACATTTCTGGAATAAATTCCACTTGATCATTGGGTATAATAATTTTTCTATATTGCTGGATTTAATTTGCTAATAATTTGTTGAGGGTTTTGCATCTAATTTATAAAAGGTATTGGTCTGTAGTTTTCTAATTATACCTAGTCTTGTTTTGATATCACGGTGATACTATTCTCATAGGATTACTTGGGAAGTGTTTCTCCCTCTTCTTTATTGTTAATGTAATCATAATCATATTGAAAATTTACTATAAGGAAGAATATACTTCTACAAATTATGAGGGCACCTGGGTGGCTCAGTGGGTTAAAGCCTCTGCCTTCAGCTCAGGTCATGATCTCAGGGTCCTGGGATTGAGGCCCGTGTCAGGCTTTCTGCTCAGCAGGAAGCCTGTTTCCTCCTCTCTCTCTGCCTGCCTCTCTGCCTATTTGTGATCTCTCTCTCTGTCAGATAAATAAAT
>PITA01008961.1:0-40051 GCA_004023965.1 Spilogale gracilis
GTCTCTAAAAAAAAACAAGAAAGAAAAAGAAAACCTTCTGGAAAGGATTCACCATTCTACACGTCATTAAGAACAGTCACGATTCATGGGAAGAGGTCACAATATCAACATGAACAGGAGTCTGGAAGAAGTTGATTCCAGCCTCATGCATGACTTGGAGGGCTCAGGACTCCAGTGGAGGCAGGAACAGCAGATGTGGAGGAAACAGCGAGAGGATTCGAAGCCACAGGGGAGCCTGAACATGTGACGGGACGACTGCAATCTCCTCATGGAACTTTCACGGCGGAGGGGCTGCTTCTTAAGGGTGAGCAAAGGCAGTGGTTTCCTGAGCTGGAATCTACTTCTGGTGAAGATGCAGTGAAGACGGTTGCAATGACAACAGAGGATTTGGAATATGACATACACCCAGTTGGTAAAGGAGTGTCAGGGTTTGAAAGAACCAACTCCATTTGTGAACGAAGTTCTGCTTTAGGTAAAATGCTATCAAACAGCATCACATGCTACAGAGAAATCATTTGTGAAAGGAAGAGTGAATTGATGTGGCAAACTTCAGAGTTGTCTTATTCTAAGAAATTGTCACCGTGACCCCAGCCTCCAGCAGCCCCCACCCTGCTCAGTCAGCAACCATCAACATCGAGGCAAGACCCTCCACCAGCAAAAAGACTACAGTTCGCTGAAAGTTCAGATGGTGGTTAGCACTTTTTTAGCCCTAAAGTATTTTTTCTTTTTCTGATTTTCTTTTCTTTTCTTTTTTTTTTTTTTAAGATTTTATTTATTTGACAGAGAGGAACACAGCCAGAGAGGGAACACAAGCAGGAGGAGTGAGAGAGGGAGAAGCAGGCTTCCCGCCGAGCAGGGAGCCCGATGTGGGACTCGATCCTGGGTCTCTGGGATCATGACCTGAGCTGAAGGCAGTCGCTTAACCAACTGAGTCACCCAGGTGCCCCCTTTTTCTGATTTTCTAATGTTCTTATTTTTATTTATTTATTTATTTGTTTGTTTGTTTGTTTATTTATTTATTTATTTATTTTAAATTTTATTTATTTGACAGAGAGAAACACAGCCAGAGAGGGAACACAAGCAGGGGGAGCGAGAGAGGGAGAAGCAGGCTTCCTGCCCAATGTGGGGCTCAATCCTGGGTCTCCGGGATCATGACCCGAGCCGAAGGCAGTCGCTTAACCAACTGAGCCACCCAGGTGCCCCTCTAATGTTTTTAATTTCAATTCTAGTATAGTTAGCATACAGTGTTATATTAGCTTTAGGTGTACAACATAGTGGTTCAACAGTTCTATACAAGCAATGCTTTTTATGTATTTTTTGAACTTTTTAATGAGTTTATTTATTTATTTATTAACATATAACGTATTATTTGTTTCAGGGGTACATGTCTATGATTCATCAGTCAAGGAATACTTTTTAAATTAAGATATATGCATTGGTTTTTAGACATAATTCTATTACACACTTAATAGACTACACTGTAGACCTGACTTCTTTACTTACTTTATCGTGATATTTGCTTTACTATGGTGGTCTGGAACCCAACCTGCAATATGTCTGAGAATATGCCTGTGGTAGGGATTCAAGAAAAGATGTCAGGCAGCGAAATTACATGACTGAGTTTGTGTTTTTGCGACCTAAGTCTGGTTTTGTAGAAGATAGCACTGAGGGGGATGAAATGCATACAGACCAATCGATAGGTTGCCACATTAATGGAGGCCTGAATTAAGGTAATGATAGTAGGGATGGACAGGAAAAGTGATTAAATAAATATTTAAAAGGTTAATTCTGGAGAACTTTATTGATTAGGCATGAGGTAATCTCTGAAGAGGGAAAAGTTAGGCTCCAGTTACAAAGACATAAAAAAATCAATTGAAAATTTTAAGTAAGGCTAATGAGAAAATAATATCATATGCATTGACAGATGAGTAGCTTTGAGGAAACAAACTGCCCTATTTGTTACAACCTAAAGACAGGGTTAGTAAGAGTGTTATGACCTCGCTAAGAAACATACTTCCTTTTTTTTTTTAAAAGATTTTTTATTTATTTATTTGACAGAGAGAAACACAGCCAGAGAGGGAACACAAGCAGGGAGAGTGAGAGAGGGAGAAGCAGGCTTCCTGCCGAGCAGGGAGCGCGATGTGGGGCTCGATCCCAGGTCTCTGGGATCATGACCTGAGCCAAAGGCAGTCGCTTAACCAACTGAGCCACCCAGGCGCCCCCAAAACATACTTCTCATTAACATTGTCAAATCTGTCTTCATTGGTAATGCTTTTGCAGATTTCACAAATCATAGATATCCTAACAATAGATCAAAGATTCTGTATCCCTGAGTAATTACAAATATGTGCCTGACACTCTTTGTGTGACTTGTTGATGTAAAGTGCACAGTTTGTTTCATTGATCTTGTTGCTTTGTGACACCTCACCTTGCAGTCTCTCACTGTTGGCTTATAATTGCAGATCCCTATATACCCTGGCCTATTGCTCTCCAAAAATCTTTTCAGGCCGTTATCTCCCATTTGGCTTGTGTCAGATAATTCTACAGTTTCCATGAACAGATGTGCAAGCAGACCCATTTTTAAAAAAAAAACTTTATTTATTTATTTGACACAGAGAGACACAGCTAGAGAGGGAACAGAAGCAGGGGGAGCCAAAGAGGAAGAAGCAGGCTTCCTGCTGAGCAGGGAGTCCAATGCAGGGCTCCACACCAGGACCCTGGGGTAATGACCCGAGGTGAAGGCAGATGCTTAACGACTGAGCCACCCAGGCGCCCCAACAGACCCATTTTTAAAATGTATATTTGCAGTTCCACAACATAGTGAGTCACTTTGAAATACTCACATCTTTTTTTTTTCTTTTTCTTATCCAAAATGATTTTTCTTGTTTGAAGAAGAAAAGCTCATGGATCAGGGTGCCTGACTGGCTCAGTCAGTAGAGCACGTGACTCTTGATCTTAGGGTGAAAATTTAAGCCCCATGTTGGGTGCAGAGGTTACTTAAAAATAAGATTATTTTTAAAAAAGAAAAGAAAAGAAAGTCTTGTGAATCTTTGTATTTCATTTAATTCTGCGGTTCCACGATCAAGCACGCGGGCGGGGGAAGGAGGTACCCGGCCCTGCGGAGGCCTCTAGGCTTGGCTGCAGCACACTGGCCATTCATTTTTTTTTTTTTTTTAAGATTTTATTTATTTGAGACAGCGTAAATGAGCACAAGCCAGCTGGGGGTGGGTGAGAGGTGGGGGAAGAGGGAGGGAGAGGTGGACTCCCCACTGAGTGGGGAGCCTGAAGCCAGGCTTGATCCCAGGACCCTGAAATCATGACTGGAGCCCAAGTCAGAAACCCAATCCACCAGCCACCCAGGTACCCAATGCTGGCCCTTCTAATTGGTCAGTTAATGCCAGTGCCATTTTGATTATTAAGTGTGGGTGATTTTTGGTTTTTTTTTTAAAGATTTATTTATTTATTGGAGAGAGATTGAACACAAGCAGGAGGGGCATAGGGAGAAGGAGAGAGAATCTCGAGCAGACTCTATGCTGAACGCAAGCCTGAGGCAGGGCAAGATTTCATGACCCTGAGATCCTGACCAGAGCTGAAACCAGGAGTTGGGCACTTAACTGACTGTGCCACATAGGCATCCCTTAAGTGATTTTAATATCACACTTGCTTGTACTCATTCAGGATCTTCTCCACAGAAGCATATGTAAGTACAGATTCCCTAAGAGCTGTAAGCATTATTTAAGGAAACCTAGAAAATTGGTTTCTTAAATACATATAGAAGTATATTGGTTTTAGTATTAGATATTTTGTAGTTTCTATAAATACTGGCCCTCTGTTACACCCCACTGGAGCTGGTTAAAAAAAAAAAAAAAAACAACAGTAAATTTTTACAAAGAACTTCAGTGCTCCCTTCTGAAACATGTCCCTTCCCTCTGGCTCACAGACGGGTATATAACCTTTCTTAAAATAGATAATTTCTTAAAGTTGTTCACTTAGAAAAGCTGTAATGCTACTCTCTGGATTTGCTACTGTGGTATTTTTAATGTTTCTCATTTCCTGCAGGTATTCTTGGCGTCACCAACTAAGGGAATTTAAAAGTGAATATCGAGTGGTAGCTCTTGATCTGAGAGGCTATGGAGAAACAGATGCTCCCATTCATCGAGAGAATTATAAATTGGACTGTCTAATTACAGATATAAAGGATATTTTAGACTCTTTAGGTAGGTCAGCTTTAAAAAAATAGTATACTCCTTTTAAAGGGACTAACATTCAACAAATTATGAATTGGTAACCTTATTTCTTGGGAGGAGGCATTTTCCATTCACCTGAGCTGTTGTCTGGATCTTGTCAGCACAGTTCTGGGTGTACAGCTGAGAGTGTGTAGAGAGGACATTGAAAGTAATACATCCTGAATGATGATTCAGTCCACCAGCCAAGAATGACTTTGAAAATTTGTTTTAAAAAGTATTTCTAATGTATGCAATTTATTATTTTCAGAACTAATTATTGGAAATTTGATTCTTGTACTCAGAAAATTTATTTCTGCAGAATCCTCATCTAAATAATCATTTAAAAATGTTATCATGGGGCGCCTGGGTGGCTCAGTTGGTTAGGCGACTGCCTTCTGCTCAGGTCATGATCCCGGAGATCCGGGATTGAGTCCCACATAGGGCTCCCTGCTCAGCAGGAAACCTGCTTCATCCTCTCACTCTACCTGCTTGTGTTTCCTCTCTGGCTGTGTTTCTCTCTGTCAAATAAATAAAATCTTTTAAAAAATTAAATAAAATTTTAAAAAATGTTATCAGATGCAGAAGCACTTGCACAATCTTTCTCTTTTTCTTTTTTTAAAAAAAAATTTATTAATTTATTTGAGAGAGATAAAGCGCAAGCAGGAGGGCGTGCAGAGGGAGGGGGAGAAGCAGACTCCCCAGTGAGCAAGGAGTCCAATGTGGGGCTTGATCTCAGAACCCTGAGATCATGACCTGAGCCAAAGGCAGACGCTTAACTGACTGAGCCACACAGGCACCCTACACCATCTTTCTTATGTTGATCAGCTAGTGCCACAAGATGCGAAACTCAGTAGCACATAGCTGTAGACATTTATTCACATGCTCATGGGTGTGAAGGTCAAGTGTAGGCAGGACCTCTGGATCTTTGCCTCAGGTTACAGGTCTTGCTGGGATTGGCTTCCCCCTCAGAGTTGGGATTGAACCCTTCTCCTCTTCTCCTGGAAATGACAAAAATGGTAAAGAGAGTGAGTGCAGATGTAGGAGCATATCTCAAGGTTCTGCTTGCAGTACATTGGTCAAAGCAAGTCATATGGCTGAGTCCAAAGTCAAGTCATACTCCCACCATATGACCAAAGCAAATAACAAGGCTAAGTCTAACATCAAAGGGGTAGCAGGGAGAGGGGAGGAGTAAATATTTGTTAACAATAATTGAATCCATGACATCTTTTTTTACTAAAACCCAGCTGCTACCATGGTATGTTAATGGACCTAATATTGTAAGAAAACCCATGAAATCAAACTGAAGGACTTTCTACAATAATCTAAAGAGAGCATAGATCAGGCCAGTATTTTAAGAGGAGAAAAAAATGGATGAGATCAGGGGTGTCGATGCAGTGTTGTTATTTGGTCTAATTACAATAAAATAGACTCAAAAACATTGATTTCCAGCAGCCATATTTATTTCCTTTTCTGTGGTAATTCAGTCAGACTTGGCCTAAATATTCATGTAGTTTTCTAGGCAAATGAATAATGTAGTCTTGCTTATGACCTAATTATGTGTAATCTTTACCATGGCTTCCCAAACTCAGGTTCATGGGACAAGAGCTGAGCTAGCTATTTCAGATTAAAAATAAAAATAAAAATAATTTAAATTTAAATTAAAATTTAAATTAAATAAATATGTATATATAGATATATATATTCATTCATTCCCAGGAGACATTCTGAATCTGTAGGTCTAAAATGGAGGCCAGACATCTAAATTTTCTAAAAAGCTACTTAGGTGATTTGGACACCAAACTCAGTATCTTCATAAAGTACATAGTTAGAGTTGGATTATAGGAAGATTTGTTTCAGAAGTGTACCCATTTTATGAGAGGTAATGATGCATCCACCTTCAAAGACATCAACACTTTTTTTCTCCATTACAGGGTATAACAAATGTGTTCTTATTGGCCATGACTGGGGGGGGATGATTGCTTGGTTAATCGCCATCTGTTATCCTGAAATGGTGATGAAGCTTATTGTCATTAACTTCCCTCACCCAAATGTATTTACAGGTGAGTGTAAATTTTAATTAAAACATTTTTGCTAATGTGACAATAATGAATTTTCACTTTGATTTAAAAACAGCAAAATTTGAATAACATTGTGTTTTTTAATTAAATGACTAAAATATGATATTAGCATACGACAATGTCAGATACCTTGGCTTTAAATATTCTACAAGAGTCTGAGAAATTGTAGCTTCATATTTGCTTGCATTATTTTATTTTTTAAGAGAATATTTTACTGCTCACTTGGAGAAGGGTAAAAGGAAAAAATGCAGTAACATTACTTTGACAATAATGAATCTTGACAACCTAGAAATAAATTCTCCTCTTGCCTGACTGCTTGGGCTATCAGGAATGACAGCATTCTTTAAAGCTGTAGTTCTCAAATTTTGAGTTTTGGACTGTTTTATACTCTTAAAAATTATTAAGACCCATTGAGTTTTGTTTATGTAGGACATATATAAAAATATTTACTGTATTAGAAATTAAAAATGAGAAAAATTTTAAATTATTAATTCATTAAAAAATAATAAATTCAGTATCTGATAACATGATTAACATTTTAACGAAGACTAGCTACATCTCAAACAAAATTTTAGTGAGAAGAATGTCATTGTTTTACATTTTTGCAAACCTCTTTAATTTTTGATTTAATAGAAGACAGCTGGATTCTCAGATCTGCTTCTGCATTCAGTCTGTTATAATATGTTGTTTGAATTGAAGTGTATGAAGAAATCTGGCCTCACGCAGATTTGTAGTTGGAAAAAGGAGGCGTATTTTAATAGCCTTTTCAGATAACTGTGGGTTTTCTTCTTTAATACTCACCAAACTCAAAAATTGGTGGTTTCCTAAAGGTTAGTAACAATGTAGAATCTGATGTCAACATTGATGAATTTTTGTACTTTGTTTCTTTAAATACATTAGTCTCTCTAGCACTTTGAATAAATTTTTTACCCATGCATGATTTTGCATCACAGTGCATTGGAAGATATTGGTTCCTTGAGTTATATAGATCTTCCATAAGTTGACACATTTTATTATATTTATCAAAGAATCGCAGTCACTAATATTGCCCCAATTGCATCAAAAAGTTGCTGAGTATTGCGAAGCTGTCACGCTCACAGTAGCAAATACACGTCTCCAAAATTCTAATTTTGTATTTGAAAGCTTGGATTTCATTGTTGGCAACAAATACTGTTGATTGTTTTCCCCCAAGTGACAAGCTCTCTTTGTTCACTTTCAAGAGACTATCTGTCAAATACTCGAGTCTGACTGATGATAATTTGTTAGTCATCCTTTCAAGTAAAAAAACTGTATTCCATAAGAAATGCAGCAAATTCATCTAATCAACTCAAAGGATTGCAGAAGGGCTATTCCTTGAGACGACCATTGTTCTTGGGTGTTCAGCAGACCTGCTTTGTGTGTACGTTCTATTGTATCCCAGTGTTCAAAGAACACGTACACAAAGGTTGAAATGTAATCAAGTTAATGATTTTTGCTATTTTGTCTAGGACATTCTTAAGTGAAACTGGCACTTAATTTTATGTGTTTATGTATTTGTTTGCTGCAAGTATGTGGTAGCAAAGAATACAATGACTGCTACTGCTAGTATTATTTAGTATCACTACTTGGACTTGTGCTCAGGCAGCAGTGGCTTTACCTACCATTGCTTTTGTACAATGAAAACAAATGTCAACCAAATGAGAAAAGCTAAAAATATCTTAGCATGGTAATGAAATAGTTTTGACTGTCCAGGTTGCTTTAAGGGGTCTTAGGGATCCCCAGAGGTCCACATGGGCTATATACTCTGAGAACCTCTGCTGTAAAGGGAACTCTTAAAATCCTCAGGGCTTTTAAAGACTGGTGAACTGTGGCTAGGCACATTTTTATTTAGTTGTGGAAAAAACTATAATCGTGTCCCCTTTAATTACTCTTGTCAGATTTTCTGAGTTTCAAGTACTGCTATGACTCGCAGCAGTCCTCTAGAGAACAAAAAAATTTTGTCGGGAACATGACTACATAAATATTGTACATTACAAGTGTAAGAGTTGATTTTTTCCTATATTTTTTTAAAGGGTTCTATTTATTTACTTATTTGAGAGGGAGTGAGAGAGCACAAGCAGGGGGAGTGGCAGGGAGAGGGAGAAGCAGGGAGCCTGATGCGATGCAGAGCTCAATCTCAGGACTCTGGGCTTATGACCTGAGCTGAAGGCAGATGCTTAACCAACTGAGCCACCCAGGTGCCCCAAGTGTTGCATTTTAGATATGTATCCAATTGTCCTGTTTCTATTGAGGTGATAGCATAGATCCTTAGGATTCAAATATCAAACTGAAATTCACTATGTTTTTGTCAGTTGCATTAAAAGCAAAAGTGCTACATGCTTGTCCCATTGATTGGGATCCTTGAGTAAATGTTATTTTTGTGATGTTGTTAAAAGGACAAATTATAATTGGTTATTTCAGCAAGAAGATTCTTGAAATATTTCTGGAATTGTTTTCTACAGACTAGGCTCAGCCCTAGTCAGCTTAATGTAAGGTCCACAGGTAATATGCCTACATTTAACCCTTAAATTATATTGATATCTCCTAGTGCAGGACTGAATAAATTTTGTTCAATGATGACTTTACAAAAAGTATAGCATAAGGATACTCTACTTATCTGAGAATTATAGTCCTAAAAATTCCAATCATGTGAACACTAACCATGTTAGTTACAAATTTAGAAATAGGGGAAAAAATGACCTCTATAGCAAAGAAAATAAAAATACAGTGCACAAGAAACAAGTATGCAAACTTAAGAGTTCTCCTCTTCTCTCCAGTTTAAAGCTTCAGTGTCTTCCCAAAACCCTTAAAAATCTATTTCCTCTGTCCCTCCCTGACCCAGCTTCTGCTTTGCTCTCTGACTCATCTCATAGCATCTCTCCCTCCTTTTTCTCTACACACCAGTCACACTGATGTTCTTTCTGCTTCTTAAATGTGCCTGCCAAAGCCAGGACCTACTTTCTGTTCCTGTATTTTCTTCCTAGATCTTTGCATAGCCAATTCTCTCTTACCATTCAGGACTTAGTCCACATATCACATCCCCAGAGAAACCTATTTTGATCACCTCTGCTAAATAATAGTACTCCACATTACCCAATCATCACTCTCAATCAGGATTACCTTGTTTTAATTTTCTTTATGGTATTATTGCTGTCTAAAATGATCTTTGAAAGTATCAATTACAGGATGCCTGAGTGGCTAAGTTGTTAAGCATCCGCCTTCGGCTCAGATCAGGATCCCATGGTCCTCGGATTGAGTCCTGCATCTGGCTCTTTGCTCAGCAGGGACCCTGCCTCTGTCTCCCTCTGCCACTCCCCCTGCTTGTGCACGCGCGGGCGCGCGCACACACACACACACACACACACACACACACACACACACACACTATCTCTCTCTGAAAAATAAATAAATAAAATCTTTAAAAAATAAAGTATTGGTTACTTATTGTATAAGCTCCTTATGAATGGGAACCTCTTCTGTCTCATTGACTGCTAAATCCCCCTCACACACAGTAGATATTCAAATAGTCCTTGAATGAATGAATTTTCTAGATACATGAATGAACTTAAAGGAAACACTTTAGTTTCTGTTGAGGCCAAATGAATAAGGTATTCAAATCCTCCTGTAAAGGAAGTCTCTTAAACAACAGAAAATTACCTCCCCATATATCCCTAGGAAAAATGTGAGGTTACTGATAATGACCTTGGAGAAAAGGCAGTGTCGTTTGGGTTTCCTGTTCCTTTCTGAGTCAAGACTTCATAAAATGAAACTTTCTTTTTATTTAAAGTGCTATAAATTTTCTAAATACTTGAAATATCCATAATAAAATATAAGAACATAGAAACTGTTCCAGATGGTGCAGCCACTCTGGAAAACAGTATGAAATTTCCTCGAAAAGATGAAAGTATATCTACCCTACCTGGTATTTACCCCAAAGATACAAATGCAGTGATCCAAAGGGGCATGTGCACCCCAATGTTTATAGCAGCAATGTCCACAATAGCCAAACTATAGAAAGAGCCCAGACATCCATCAACAGATGAATGGATAAAGAAGATAAGGTATATATATACCACGGAATATTATGCAGCCATCAAATATTTGAGATCCTGCCATTTGTAACAATGTGGATAGAACTAGAGGCTATTATGCTAAGCAAAATAAGTCAATCAGAAAAAACATTTATCATATGATCTCACTAATATGAGGAATTTGAGAAAGAAGACAGAGGATCATAGGGGAAGGGAGGGAAAAATGAAACAAGACAGACAGGTAGACAAACCATAAGAGACTCTTAATCTCAGAAAACAAACTGAGGATTGCTGGAGTGAAGAAGGGTGAGAGGGATGGGGTGGATGGGTGATGGACATTGGGAAGGGTGTGTGCTGTGGTGAGCACTGTGAATTATGTAAGACTGATGAATCATGGACTTGTACCCCTGAAACAAATAATATATTATATGTTGATTTTTAAAAAATAAATTGAAAAAAAAAAAGAAATCGTTCGAAAGAGAAATATACAGAAGGCTTACTTGTGGATTCTTTCTTCATCTCAAAAGTGAAATTGCCTTAAAATGAAGTTCTTTTAATAGTAAGTAATTTATACCCCTTGGATAAGGTCTAATATAGCATTTTAATTTCAGAATATATTTTACGACACCCTGCCCAGCTGTTCAAGTCCAGCCACTATTACTTCTTCCAAATACCATGGTTCCCAGAATTTATGTTCTCAATAAATGATTTCAAGGTAAGTCAAATATGGTGATGTATGTTAACTACATTTATTGTTGTGATCATTTTGCAATGTATACAAATATTGTATCATTATGTTGTATACCTGAAACTAATATAATGTTATATATCAACTATACCCTAAGAATAAAATTGAAAAACTGGAGCCCAAGAAGATGACAAAATTAGGAAGTTAAAAATAAAATAAAAATAGATGCACTAAAAGAAAAGGAAAGAAAAAAAGAAAGAACTGGTCCTGGTCCTGTTTATATTATCTGATTTGTTTAAAATAGTCATTTATTGATTATTGTGATATGCTGTCCACTGTTAGGCATTTCCTCCTATGTAAGAAAAAAGGTAAGTCAAATAAAAAATAAAAACAATTTTAAAATCTATCCTTCAGAACAAAATATAGGCAAATGCTAAAATTTAATAAATGTTTCCAAGACCTAATCTATAGGCTTACTTTTAGAATCTCTGTATATTTGAGTGCCCGGTTATTGTTCAATTTTTTGTAAGAGCCTGTTCCCCTACAGGTGTACCTCTTTTCAGAGAACATTCCATGCGGAGAAAAAAGAATATGAATGCCAAGTGAGAGAATCTGACATAACAGAAGTGGAGGTCTTTGGGTGTAAACAAACCCCTGAAATTGTGTACCATATACATGGACAAGGAGGAGTCATGTGTTGGACCTATTTCTTGAAAGTTTATCGAATGCTTCTTATATGTCTAACATGGTGTTAGGTATTTAAGGAGGCTTTAAAAAAGACAATATTATTTTACTTAGAAATACTTCTGCATAAAAAAAAAAAAAAGAAATACTTCTGCATATATCTCTGACATAAGGACTTTTTAAAAAATATAACTCTAATACCATTATCAAACTTAACAAAATAAATAATTACTCCCTATCATCATTTAATATTCAAATTTCCATTCCATTGAATCTCCATTCAAATTTCCTTAACACTTCAGTTGTTCAAATAAGGAACCAAACAAGGTCTACACAGTGTATTTGATTTTTACAGTTTTTTCAATCTACAGCAGTTCCTTCTTTTTTTTTTAACACCATATTTTTATTGAAGAAATTTGGTCATTTGTCCTAAGGAATGATCCACATTTTGGATTTGGCTAACTACTTCATCATGATGTTATTTAACTTTTTCTGATAACCCTTGTTTCTCCTACTTCGTGGATGCTACTAATCTAAAGCCTTGATCCAATTGATTTTTAATTTGACAAGAATACTTGTAGGTGGTGCTGTGTATTTCTGAATGTATCACATCAGGGAAGCACATAAGATCTAGTTCTCTTGGCTTTAGTAACTCTAACACTGACCAGTTGGCTCATGAGTTGTCAGCCTATCTAATTACAATCTTTCACCAAATACTTTTAGCCTACTTTGATTATCAGTGCCTAGGTCCATTATTTCACTAGGATTTGCAAAATGGTGATTTCCTAAATGTATATTCTTTTCTGCTTTTATTAACTGGAATTCTTCCTTTTATTAATTGGAATTGTCTACATCTACTATTTGGTTATTTTGAAATACAGTTCACACAAGAATGGCCAGATAAATGCTTCATTCTTTGCCTTTATAAACAACTTCCAGAGTAATGACTTGGTGTTCTAGAACTCTCCAATGATAACCAATGAAGTTTTCTTTTTTCCATATTATTATGAGCTCATGAGTTTTAAAAATATATTTGGCATGTATCAATCTATTACAGTAGTTCTTTCTGATGCTCAGATTGTCTGGTATTAGGCAAGTGGAAACTCCTTCAGGTTAGCTCCTGTGTCCTTTTGACATAAATCTTCAGTCAGTAATAGCTTGCTTCCTTAATATCCTAGGTTCATTTTTTTATTTCCTGCTGCAGATCCGGTGTCAGTCATTTACTGAAGGAACCTGGGCTCCTATTAGTGGGAAGTTGTACTTAAAACCACAGTCTGGGTGTCAAGGTGATCATTGTTACTGGGTTTTTATTACTTCTAGATCTTTCCATTGGATAGAATTTGTGCATACATATTTTTAGAGTGAAAAAAATCATGAGTTCTTATTCATATTTCCAAAGCAAAATTAAGACTACAAAGTTTTACTTAACTTTTATATTTTATTAAAAAATTTATGTTGTTCTAGTCATAATTCTAATACAAGGTACAGAGAGGTCTTGCTTAGGTCTTTGTTTCCTGTTTCTCTGTATCTCCTCCCTCTCCATAGAGAAACTAATTTGGTTAGTTTTTGTCTCATTTTTTTATGGTTTCTTTTTTAAAAATATAAACATATGTGTATGTATTTGAATATTCCTTTTTTTTTTAAAGATTTTATTTATTTATTTGACAGAGTGAAACACAGCTAGAGAGGGAACACAAGCAGAGGGACTGAGAGAGGGAGAAGCAGGCTTTCCACTGAGCAGGGAGCCCGATGTGGGGCTCGATCCCGGGTCTCCGGGATCATGACCTGAGCCAAAAGCAGTCGCTTAACCAACTGAGCCACCCAGGCGCCCCTTGAATACTCCTTCTTACACAAAAGATAATATATACTATAAACACTGTTTTCTACCCTTTCTTTTCTCCCTCCCCCCCTTAAAACTATGTCCTGGGGATCAGCTACTCCAAGAATTCAGAACACATAATAATATCATGTAGCCATACCATAGTTTATTCAACCAACCCCCCACTGATGGACATTTTTTATTTCCAGTCTTTTGCTGTCACAAATAATGTTTCAATTAATCACCTCCTGCATAAGTCATTTCATAGTTTTACAGGTATGTTTTGGGGTTGAGGATCTCCATTTTATTTTATTTTTAAAGATTTATTTGTTTTGGAGAAAGAGAGGGTGAGCAGGGGAAGGGTTAGAGGGGGAGGGAGAAAAATCCTTAAGCAGATTCCCCACTGAACATGGAGCCAGACATGGGGCTCACCCCAGGACCCTGAGATTATGACCTGAGCTGAATACTTTGTGGACTGAGCCACCCAGGAGCCTCAGGGATTTGCATTTTAAATAAGAATTCCAAAGGTTCTGACACAAGTGATCTACACTTTGAGAAATGCTGATATAGAGCAGTGTTTTTCAAATTGTGGGTGGGGGCCCATTGAGTCATGAAATCAGTTTAGTGCCTTGCAATTTGAATTTTTAAAAATAAAGCAGAACAGAAGTGAGTTGAAAACATCATTACACACTATAATATGAGTAAGGGATATTTCTTTCAACTTTTGTTTCAGAAGCGTGTGTGCAGGAGTGTGGACTGGATCATGATAAAAAATGTGTTTGTTACTCTGGATTGTGGTCAAAAAAAGTTCAAACAATTGTAGGGGGAGAAGAATAGATTGGTTGTCAGTAAACACATCAACTACCATTAGAATATTACAGAAAACTTTCGAGTGGTGATAGTGTCTGAACTTAGCCTTGTAGAATGTGAATAGGCACCGAGAAAGACAGGTTGCGTGTCCTAAGGGTGAAGTGTGTATGGGGGAGCCAAAGTGTAGAATATCAAAAGTCAAGCCAGGAAAGTAAAAATGTATCTAATGTGTTTATAAACAATGAGGTCTTCTACCTGGCTACAGCAGAAAGGGAGAGTTGTCACTAACACTGACCATTCTCTTTCAAAAGCCAAAATTTTAGTTTATGCTTAGGTAACTAAAAGGTTTTAATTATTTTCTTTTCACTTAAATTAGGCTTTGAAACATCTGTTTACCAGTCACAGCACTGGCATTGGAAGAAAAGGATGTCAATTAACAACAGAAGATCTTGAAGCTTATATTTATGTCTTCTCCCAGCCTGGAGCATTAAGTGGCCCAATTAACCATTACCGAAATATATTCAGGTCAGTATAATTTCTTTTTAGTTAAATAAAATATTCATTCCCTGAAGAGCCAATATTTTAATTTTTCCAAGTTTTATTTAAATTCCAGCTAGTTAACATGCAGTGCAATATTAGTTTCAGGTGTAGAACTTAGTGATTTGATTCATCACTTACATGTAACCTGCTCATCATACATGTCCTCCTTAATCCCCATCACCTGTTTAACCCATTCCCCTCCACCTCCCCTCCAGTAATCCTCAGTTTGTTCTCTATACTTAAAGAGTCTGTTTCTAGGTTGCCTTTCTTCCTCCCTACCAGTATTCATTTGTTTTATTTCTTAAATTCCACATATGAATGAAATAATAAGGTTTTTGTCTTTCTCTGACTCACTTATTTTGCTTAGCATAATACTCTCTAGCTCCATCCATAATACTCTCTAGCAAATGGCAAGATTTCATTATTTTTTATGGCTGAGTAATATTCCTCTGCATGCGTGTGCGTGTGTGTGTGTGTGTGTACATATATATATATATATGCATATGTATACCACATCTTCTTTATCCATTCATGAGCCAATGGATATTTGGGTTCTTTCCATAATTTGGAAATTGACAACAACAGGACAAAGCAGGGGTTGTTGGCAAGGGAGCAGAGAAAGAGGATCCTTCTTACACTGCTGGTGAAAATGTAAACTGGTGCAGCCACTCTGGAAAATAGTGTGGAGTTTCCTCATAAAGTTAAAAATAGAACTACCCAATGATCCAGCAATTGCATTACTAGGTATTTACTCAAAAGTTACAAAAATATGAATTCAAAGGCATACATGCACCCTGATGTTTATAACAGCATTCTCAATACTAACCAGTATTTTATTTTTAAGATTAAGTTCACTGTTTATCCAAAAACTCAAATAAAGTGTTCTCATTTTGTAAGTTGCATAATCTTTTCTTAAGGAAACTTTAAACATGGAAGAGTAGAGGGAATAGTATAATGGACCCCCCATGTAGTTGTCACTTATTTTATCCATAACTCTATCCACTTCTTACCTTTGGGTTTTAGTAAATAGATGTATATTTGTAACCATATTTTTAATGATCATTATTCATTCAAGAATTGTTTATTATTTATTTATTTATTTATTTTTAAAGATTTTATTTATTTGACAGAGAAATACAGCCAGAGAGGGAACACAAGTAGGGGGAGTGAGAGAGGGAGAAGCAGTTTTCCCGCCGAGCAGGGAGCCCGATGTGGGACTCGATCCCGGGTCTCCGGGATCATGACCTGAGCCGAAGGCAGTCGCTTACCCAACTGAGCCACCCAGTCGCCCCGCAAGAATTGTTTATTAAACACTTTCTATGTTCTAGTCTATGCCAGCATTCAAGATACAGTAATAATAAAACTAGACAAAGGTCCCTGATCTCATTAGCCAAGAGGAGAAAACAGACATCGAGCATGTAACCACAGCAATGAATATATGGTTATAAATAAAGACATTGAGAGAAAGGGATGAGAACTGAACAAATAATGTTTGACTAGAGAAATGAAGAATGTGTTACATATTGACTAGATAAAGTTGGGGATGGAGGGATTGACATTCCAGAAAGAGGAAAGAGCATGTACCAAAGCTTTGTGGGAAGAGAGAGAATTGTAGTTTTAGGTAATACAATGAGGGCTAGTGTGGCTTGCACACAGATAATAATGAAATGAGAATGGGCCCAAGAGTCAGCAGTGGCTGGTCATGCAGAGCCACATAAACCATATTAAGTACTTAAGAGCTCTGAATGTGACACTAGTAAATGAGTGTTTCAAGCAGAAAAGAGAAACAATCCAATCTGTATTTGGATAAATTCATTCAATGTAAGAAAATTACAGTGGTCCAGGCTAAAGATCAATGGTAGTAGCCTAAAAATGTCTGAAGGCAGTGGAGATGGGGAGATATTTTTTTTTAAGTTTTTTTTTTTTTGAAGATTTTATTTGTTTGACAGAGAGAAACACAGCCAGAGAGGGAGCACAAGCAGGAGGAGTGAGAGAGAGAGAAGCAGCCTTCCAGCCGAGCAGGCAGCCCAATGTGGGACTCGATCCCAGGTGTCCGGGATCATGACCTGAGCCGAAGGCAGTCGCTTAACCAACTGAGCCACCCAGGTGCCCCGGGGAGATATTTAAGAGCAAAGCGACAGGAGTTGGTGATGGGTTGGGTTGGGGCGGGGAGGAAGAGAAGAAGAGGGATGTTAAGGATGACTCCTGAATTCCTGGCTTGAACAGCTGTATGCATAGTCAGGTCATTCATTGAGATAGAAAACACTAGAAGAGAACTGGTTTTGAGGGGAAGGTCATAAACTTTATTGATTTTAAACTAGTGGAGCTTGAGATGGCACCTTAAATATTCAGTAGGTAGATAGATAGGAGGGTTTGGAATTCAAAGGACAGAATCTGTGCTGAAGATATGTAAAATCTTGGTGTCACTGACAGAGACAAATGAGGCTTTTGTTCAGAAGATATTGTCTATAGAGAAAGTGTAGAATGAAGACAAGATATGGAGATTTGTCTGTTTGGGTTTGGGAGAAAAATATTTCCCTTAAGAATTTGCAACCCAGAGCATGCCTTGAAAAGGGTTTAGGAGCTTGAATTTATGCTACTTCTGTAACACTAGAATTATCAGGTAAAATATCACTGTATTTCAATATCATCCTAGGCTGGTAATACTTCCTTGCAAGCCTGGCAGAATTTCTCTGGAGGATACATTTCAACTTACACTTGTAATATCCCCACAGATAAAATCCTCTGACAATGAGTTCATAATCCAAATTATGAAAAATACTAATCCACCATGAATGAATCAGAAAACAATTGCAGCAGGACTTTTACACATTTCAAATACTAGAACTAACAGATTATAAAGTATGCTTAAATCATTAAATTTATGAAAAATACAAAATATGAGAAAGAATAAGAAAATATCAAGACAGGCTGGAAAGAGCTAAAAGGAACAAAAGAACTTACTGAAAAGAAAAATATGATTATTGAAATCTAAAATTCCATAAATGAGTTAAACAGATCAGACAAGCTAAGGAGAATTATGAATTGGAAGATAGCTCTGAAAAAATTATTTAGAATCTAGCTTAGAGAGATAAAGAAGTGAAAATATAAAAAATAGGTTATATTTGACATAGAGGATGAAATTAGAAAGTATATAGGTAGATGATAGAATTAGATAGATACACACACATATATACATGCTAAGAATTTTTCTCTAGTAAAATAAAATAGAAATAGAATGTATTATTTTCAAACCAGCAGAGGGTGACAAGAAAACTATCAATTCAAAAGAAGGCAGGAAAGGAGAAAAAGGAAGCAAAGTAAATAGAAAGCACAAAATAACATGTCAAAACAATGTAAATATGTCAGTAAGCACAATAAATATGAATGTATTATACTTGTCAGTTAAATAACTAAATATCAGATTGGATTGAGTCACACTTAAAACATAAAGACACAAAAGAGTTGAAAGTAGGAGGATGGGAAAAAGTTACAGTGGGTGTATTTTATTTACTTAAAATTTTATTTTTAGGTAATCTCTACACCCAACATGGGGCTTGAATTTACAACCCATCAAAAGTTGCATGGTCCACTGACTGAGTTAGCCAGGTGCCCCTATAGTGGGTGTTATTTTAAATAAAACAAAATCTCTCGGGGCGCCTGGGTGGCTCAGTTGGTTAAGCGACTACCTTCGGCTCGGGTCATGATCCCGGAGACCTGGGATCGAGCCCCACATCGGGCTCCCTGCTCGGCGGGAAGCCTGCTTCTCCCTCTCTCACTCCCCCTGCTTGTGTTCCCTCTCTCGCTGTCAAATAAATAAATAAATAAATAAATAAAATCTTTAAAACAAAAACAAAAACAAAATCTCTCAAACTCCTTGAACAAGGAATCATGAGATTATATGAATGTGGGGAGTAGAGGTAAACCCAAACCTTCTTGTTTGACTAACAACAACAAAATTTATAAATATAAGTGTAAAAATCTTCAGCAAGACCGAAGTGTTAATTTAAAAGGTATTTGTAGGTACTCTTTATCAAACAAGGCAATGATTAGAAAGGCAGACTGACATTGCAGAGGCTACAGCTTATATGTCATAGGATATAGCAACATTATCAAGTCCAAGTTTTGTCATTTGTTTTTTTACAAATAACATTTGTAAAGGAGTTCTGTTTGAGAAACAAACTAAGGGTGTTGGAAGGGAGAGGGTGGGGGGATGGGTGAGCCTGGTGGTGGGTACTAAGGAGGGCATTGAGCACTGGGTGTGGTGCTTAAACAATGAATCTTGGAAAACTGAAAAAATAAAATAAAATAAATTATTTTTAAAAAGTGTTCTGAGAGAAAATAGAATGGCATATTTTCATACAAGTCTAAATTTTTAATAGGAGATAAAAGCGATATTTTTTATATGTTCTTGATTTATCCCTTTCTCAAAGGTAGCTTTGTGATACAAAGCAAGTAGCTACAGGGAAAGAGGGACAATATTCTGATCTTTCTGAGGCTCTTTTACTAACAATTGTTCATTAGGAAGAACTGCATTCCCAAGAGTAAGCTCTAGAATTCTCCTAATTAGCATGGAGAGAGAAAGAGTGAAAAAAAAGCAGACCTGTGAAGGTCAAAACTTACAATTTTATATAAAGGTGGAGGACAGTTTTAAACTAGATTGCTATAGGTTAAGTCTCGCTGTGTCAAGGTCATATCAAACCTGGAAGCTCAGCCGACCTCTTCTGATGGTTCTTTACATTAGGGTATGGGCGCCTGGGTGGCTCAGTGGGTTAAAGCCTCTGCCTTCAGCTCAGGTCATGATCTCAGGGTCCTGGGATTGAGGCCTGAATCGGGCTCTCTGCTCAGCAGGGAGCTTGCTTCCTCCTCTCTCTCTGCCTACTTGTGATCTCTCTCTCTCTCTCTCTCTCTCAAACAAATAAATAAATAAATAATCTTAGAAAAAAACATTCGAGTAATTAAGGCCAAGTACATCATTAAAAATGGTTATGCAATATATAATGACTATAAGTAAAGTATGGTACATTACACTCAGGTAGGGAAATCATTTTCATTTATTACCCTCAGATTCCTCAAGATAATAGGGATACATGCATTTTTTAAAGTAACATTATCAACAATAACCAAATTATGTAAGCAGCCCCAGTGTCTGTCGACTGATGAGGGGATAAAGAAGATGTGGTATACATATACCATGGACTATTATTCAGCCATAAAAAAGAATGAAATCTTGCCATATGCAACAATGTGGATAGAGCTAGAGAGTATTATGCTAAGTAAGTGAAATAAGTCAGTCAGAGAAAGACAAATACCATATGAATCCACTCATATGTGGAATTTAAGAAATAAAACAAATGAGCAAAGGGAAAAAAACAGAGAGAGAGAGAAACCAAGAAACAGGCTCCTAACTATAGAGAATAGATTGTTACCAGATTGGAGGTGGGGGGGGAGATTGGTTAAAAAAGTGATGGGGATTAAGGAATACACTTGTGATGAACACCAGGTGTTGTATGGAAGTGTTGAATCACTATATTGTAAACCTGAAACTAGTGTTATACTTTTTGTAACTAACTGGAATTTAAATAAAAACTTTATTTAATAATAAAAAATTATTCGTGGATGCCTGGGTGGCTCAGTCAGTTAAGCATCCAACTCTTGATTTCAGATCAGGCCTTGACCTCAGGGTTATGAGTTCAAGCCCCACACTGGGCTCCTTGCTGGGCATGTAGCATACACACAAAAAAGTGTTTTTTTAAAATTACTCATGGATCAAAAAAAATCCTAATGGAAATTAGTAAAAACTTAGGAAAAATAATAATATCAAAATGAAGAAATAAAATCAAAAGCAAAGACAATAGAATCAAAAAAAGCAAAAGCAGATTCTTTGCAGATCATTAATATAGACAAAATTTTGCCAAGATTGGCTTAAAAAATGAATAAACAATGAGCAGAAAATAGATATAAGTGCAAACATAATAGAGATTAAAATACAAAATTTAGGTTAACAAATTGGAGAATTTTGACAAAATAGACAGCTTTTTTTTTTTTTTTAAATAGACAGCTTTTAAGAAAAATATAGCAACTATGGTGCCTGAGTGTCTCAGTTGGTTAAGTGTCTGCCTTGACTCAGGTCATGATCTCTGGGGTCCTGGGATCAAGCCTGTGTGGACTCCCTGCTCAGCGGGGCATCTCCTTCTCTCTCTCCCTCTGCCTGCCACTCCCACAGCTTGTGCTCTCTCTCCATCAAATGAATAAGTAAAATCTTAAAAAAGGAAACATATAGCAACCAAACTGACTCATGAAGAATTAGAAAACCTGAATAGACATAACTGTGAATGAAATTGAATTATTAGTTTAAAGTATATCCACAAAAACACAGTACACATCCACACAAACAGGCAAAGGTGGTTTTATAGGTAAGTCCTAATACAGAAATACCACTCTTTTTTTTTAAGGTTTTATGTGTTTATTTGAGAAAGCAAGTGAGCATGAGCAGGGGAAGAGGGAAAAGCAGACTCTCTGCTAAGCAGGAAGCCTGATGCAGGACTCAATCTCAGAACCCCAAGATCATGACCTTGAGCTGAAGGCAGACATTTAACTGACTGAAGCACCCGGGCACCCTTAGAAATCCCACTCTTTAATAGACACTTTTAGACATTATAAAAAGAAGGCATATGCTTCCTCTCATTTTGTGAAGCAGTATAATTTTCATACCAAAAACAAGACAAGGATTGTATAAAACAGGAAAATTATAAGTCAAGCTACATTATAAACATAGATCCATAATTGCAAAATGAAATATTTTTGAACTGAATCCAGCATGCGTTGAAAGTTAAAACCAAAGTTAACATTAAAATCCATTACTTTAAGGCACCATAGTAACAGATTAAAAGGAAAAATATGATCATCTAAATAAATTAAGGGGCACCTGGATGGCTCAGCTGGTTAAGCATCTGCCTTCTACTCAGTCATGATCCCAGTCATGATCCCATGATCCCAGAGTCCCGCATGGGGCTTCCTGCAGTGGAGAGCCTGTTTCTCCCTCTCCCTCTGCCTCTCCCCTCAGTTGTGCATGCTCTGTCATTCTCTCTCTCTGTGTCTCTCTCTCAAATAAATATATTAAAAATCTCTTTAAAAATAAATTAAGAACTATCTAATAATACTCAACACATGCCACAGATCTTAGTAATCTAGAAACAGAGGATGTGAAATTGGGCCTCAGGCCAGATAAGCCTGAATCTCCTGAAGGGATAGTAGGAGAAACTGACCTCTGTTTTACTTAATTGTCCATGAAAAAATTAGGTATTGAAGGTGTTTTACACTGGTTATTTGCACTGGACAGCAGGCAGGCACATAAAAAGATATTCCAGGAGTCAGAACCAAGAGGATAAAAAAACCTACATCAAAAGCAGAAAATACTTTGTGGTAGTGTCCAATAGCTGTATCACCATGGTAAACTTTGGAAGATCTGAAAAGTCCTTTCTCTATCTATGAGAATAGTATGTTATCTTCTGTTTATAAAACCGTCTTTATAGGTTTCTTTTCCCTTTGCCATTAAATTTGATATTCTCTGTGTCTGTACTGTCTTTATATTAATCACAGTATGGTTCCATTATTACAACAATGCAGAAGGAAACTTGTCTACCAGAAACCTATAGCAAACATCATATTTTATGATGACACACTGAAAAACATTTCTCCAAAAATAAAGTCTAAAAATAAACTTGGTGACTGTAACTGCCTCTATTTACCACTGTATTGGAGGTCTTGCCATTTAAGAAAAAACTGTAAAAATGTAAGTATTAGGAAAGGAAGAAGCAAAGCCACGATAATACATGGATAATGTGGTTATTATCTAGAGAAAGAATCTACAAAAATTTATTTAAACAAAAATAGCTTAACAAAGTTGATATATAAAAAGTGCAATATACAAAAATATGATCTTATAAATGAACAGTTAGAAAACATTTTAAAAATAGATACCCCTATAATAGCAACAAAAAATATTATGTAAATAGGAATGACTCTAACAAAAGATCACTTTTATGTATTGTCAAAGTTGACTGGAAGTAATAAAGAGTACAGGCCAAGGGCTGTACTATTTACTAATCAGTAGAGAAGTATTTTACTATTTTAACAATCCATAAAGACTTGCTGTTGTAAACTAGTGAAAATTAGCCTTGGTTTATCATGTTCATGATTAGAAAATTTCAATATCATAACATTCTTGATTTCTCACAAATTTGTCTATAAATGTAATTTAATTTCAATCAAAACCATAAGAAATTTTAATAAACTTGAAAAACTGATTCTGAAATTTGTATGAAAGAGCATAAGGCTGAGGATGGCCAAGATAGTTGTAAAGAATAGGGCAGATGGGTGTCTAACCCTATTCAATTTTAAGGCTCATAATGAGACTGTAAAATTAATAAAATATGGTGTTGACTCTGGGATAGACAAGTTGATTAATGGAACAGAAAAGAAAGCCCCAAAATGGAAATGTACATATATGACAAGAGAGATCAGACAGAGAGATCACAAGTAGGCAGAGAGGCAGGCAGAGAGGAAGAAGCAGGCTCCCTGCTGAGCAGAGAGCCCGATTTGGGCCTCAATCCTAGGACCGTGAGATCATGACCTGAGTCGAAGGCAGAGGCTTAACCCACTGAGCCACCCAGGCGCCCGACAAGAAAACATTTTAAACCAGTGGTTAAAATATATGTGGCTGGAACAATTGGATATCCATATAGAATAAAAGGAGATTAGATTCCTACGCCTTACTAAACAAGAAATAAACCCTAGTGGGGGGGGGGAAATGAGGGGCGCCTGGTGGCTCAGTCATTAACCATCTGCCTTGGCCTTGGGTCATGATCCCAGGGTCCTGGGATTAAGCCCCATATCAGGCTCCCTGCTTCTCGGGAAGTCTGCTTCTCCCTTTCCCACACCCTCTGCTTGTGTTCCTACTCTCGCTGTCTCTCTCTCTCTGTGTCTGTGAAATAAATAAATAAAATATTTTAAAAAATGAAATATGATAAGCAAAACTTTCAAATGTTTGGAAGGTAAGAAAAAACTTTCATGACTTCAGATAGGAAAGATTTCTTAAATAAGACCCAAAGAGCTTAAATTATGAGGGACACTAATAAATTTGACTACATTAAAATGAAAAACATCTATATAATAAAAGATACCATAAAACAATGAGGCAACCTTAGATGGGAAAAAGTTATTTGCAATACACAATCAATCATGAACTAATAATATCTAGGGTTTATAAAGAATGGTATGGGTAAAAAATGGGTAAAGGATATAAAAAGGCATTGACAGAAGAGGAATTTAATGGTTGGTAACATGAAACATGCCCAACCTTACTAGTAGTCAGATATAGAATATAGGTTTTACTGCTTGTAATAGAGACCTAAAGTAACAGCATAAAGAAATAAATATATTTGTCTCACAAGTGAAAAGTCTGGGTTGGTGTGTTGGCTGGGCTCCATGAGATCAACAGAACTGTTAGGTCACTCTTTGGTCAGAGATGTAGGCACTTTATGTTTTGTTCTGCCATCCCTGGGGTATTGCCGTTGTCCTTGGGATCCAAGATGGTTTACCCCCACGTCTACATTTCAGTCAGTGGGAAGACAGGAAGGGAGGGCATATTGGACACAACTTAGAAGTTGCACACATTGTTTCTCATAAATCACAAATCTTCACCTTGCTGCAAGAACTTCGGCAAGTGTAGTCAGTCTTTATTCTGGGTGGCCCTTGGTCCAACTGAAAATTGGATTTTCTATCACTATAGTGGAAAATAAGTTTTAGGGAACAGTCTCTACCACATCAGGTAAATGAGAAGTATTCCAGTCTCATTTGAATGGAAAAATGTAAACTTTTGAGAACAAGTGTTGGCAATGATGTGGAGGAAGATGAATTCTTACACACTGCTTTGGAGCACGCAATCCATTTGGAAAACAACTTGACAATATTGACTCAAGTTGAAGATGTCCATATTCTCTGAAGAAACAATTCTGTTTGGGGGAATATACTGTAAGGAAACCCTTCCATAGGTGCACAAGTGGATATGCACAAGAATAAGTTCAATATAATCTGAATTATCAAAATAATTGGGAAATTTTAAATGGCCATTAACAGGAAAATGGATCCACTGTGGTATAATCATAAGATGAAATTCTATATAGGAGTGAAAATGGAGTAGAACTAAATGTATCATCAATGGATACTCTTAAAAATATAACATTAAAGCACAAAAGCAAGTTGTGGAAGAATATATACAGTATTAGACCATTTATGTGAAGTTATAAAAATGCAAAAACACCTCCATATATCGTTGATATATATATATATATATATATATATATATATATATATATATATATAGTATTAGGGAAGATCTGACAAATAGTACCCCTTTTTCCTGCTCAATTTCTGAACCAGTTAAGAAATCAAACAAGAGGGGTGCCTGGGTGGCTCCCGTCAATTAGGTGGCTGCCTTTGTCTTAGGTCAGGTCATGATCCTGGGGTCCTGGGATCGAGCCCCACATCAGGCTCCTTGCTCGGCGGAGAGCCTGCTTCTCTCTCTCCCTCTGTCTGCCTGCTGGCTGCTCCCCCAGCTTGTGCTCTCATTCTCTCTCTCTGTGTGTGTCAAATAAATAAAAATAATTAAAAAAAAAAAAGAAATCAAACAAGAGCCAGCAAATGAAAACCAACCTATCAGCTTAATTACTGATAAAGGAGAGACTATGGCTTAATATGAGAACCAGAACCGGAATGATCTTGCTAATTCCCTGCCGCCAGTCTAAACTTTAGAACAGATCACCTATGGGAAGGTTTGCAGAAAAAACTCGAATTCCCTTGCCTCTCAGGTCACTGCCTTCCACAAATCTGGTAGAGAGAGGAGGAGAAAGAGATTGAATTTCTTACCTTCAGGACATATGTGATAGACCCACCTAGTTCAGCACATTGAACCAGCAATGGTTACTCACCATTCAGGAGTGGGACAAAGATCCAGGAGGGCGTAAGGAAAACACTTCTCAAAGAAACCATAGGAATGGGGGACAGGTATCTTAATACATAGAATAAAAGTTTAAAAACATCATGGTGATGATAAGAACTAAATTCAATGTAGTCATTCCTCCTATGGTAGTGGTTCTTCACCATAGCTTGTATCAGAATCATCTGTAGAGTTTGTTAAACACAGGGGGCTGGACCCCACCGTTCAGTCAGTCTGCGATGGGTCCCCAGCATTGTCATTTCTGACAAGCTCACAGATGATGCTGGTGCTGCTTGTCTGTTGACCTCACTTCGAGAACGACTGCGTGAGGGTGAGTAGAAGAAAAATGTTGTCAGAATTTCTGGCAACAGAAAGATGTAATGTTATTTGCAGTGTTTTATTTCTTTTTTTTTTTTAAGATTTTATTTATTTGACAGAGAGAAACACAGCTAGAGAGGGAACACAAGCAGGGGGAGTGAGAGAGGGAGAAGCAGGCTTCCCGCTGAGCAGGGAGCCCGATGTGGGACTCCATCCCCGGTCTCCGGGATCATGACCTGAGCCGAAGGCAGTCGCCTAACCAACTGAGCCACCCAGGCGCCCCACAGTGTTTTATTTCTTAAGCTGGTGGTGAATATAGGAATGCAATTGTCTTCTACATTGTTTTCTTAAAGTAATAAAATATTTCCACATACAAAAGAAATGGTGGAATGTATAACATTCTGGAAATTGCTGGCTTCATACTTACACATCAGCTGATAACTCAGACTTTGGAAAAGTAACATGGTAAAACAGACTTATTTGAAATAAGTATGTCAAAAATATATTTTGGTAGGTTGACTGATTATCAATATAGACCAGAAATTATTACTACTTGTTACAGTTTTTAGGTTTCTCAAATGGTTTCTATACTTACTCAGATTCATCATTTTTAATCACACATATTTCATCGTGTTTTCCCAATAAGTTCTTCAGCTTAACATACTCTCCTAAAATAATGCTTTACTTTTTACTTGTTTATTTGCTTATTTTACTTATAATGAGGTATGATTGACTTAAAACATTACAAATAGTTTCAGGTGTACAATGTAATGATTCAGTATTTGTATATATTGTGAAATAATCACCACAAGTCAAATTAACATTGTCCCTATACATAGTTATAAATTATTTTTCTTGTGATGAGAATTTTTAAGCTCTCTCTTAGCAACTTTTTTTTAAAAAGATTTATTTATTTATTTATTTATTTGACAGAGAGATCACAAGTAGGCAGAGAGGCAGGCAGAGAGAGAGGAGGAAGCAGGCTCCCTGCTGAGCAGAGAGCCCAATGTGGGCCTCGATCCCAGGACCCTGAGATCATGACCTGAGCAGAAGGCAGAGGCTTTAACCCACTGAGCCACCCAGGTGCCCTCTCTCAGCAACTTTTAAATATACAATACAGTATACTATAGTCACACTGCTGTGAATACTTTTATTACTTTTTTTCAAGTTTTTATTTAAATTCTAGTTAGTTAATATATATGGTAAAATTGGTTTCAGGAGTAGAATTCACTTACATATAACACCCCTGTGCTCATCACCAGTGCCCATGACCCATTTAACCCATCCCTCACCCACCTCCATCCATTAACCTTCAGTTTGTTCTCACCCACCTCCATCCATTAACCTTCAGTTTGTTCTCTATTATTTTTCCCTCCCATATGTTCTTCTGTTTATTAAATTCCACATGAATGAAATCATATTTGTCTTCCTCTGAATGACTTATTTTGCTTAGCATAATACACTCTAGTTCCACCCACGTCATTGCAAATGGCAGGATTTCATTCTTTTTTGATGGCTGAGTAATATTCCTCTGTGTGTGTGTGTGTACAACTACATCTTCTTTATCCATTCCTCAATTCACAGGCATTTGGGTTGTTTCCATAATTTGACTACTGTTGATAATGCTGCCATAAACATTGGGGTGCATGTGCCACTTTGAATCAGCATTTTTTATTTCTTTGGGCAAATACTCAGTAGTGCAATTGCTGGGTCATAGGTAGTTCCATTTTTACATTTTTTGATGAAGGTCCATACTATTTCCAGGGTGGCTACACCAGTTTGCATTCCCACCAACAGTGTAAGACAGTTCCCCTTTCTCTGCATCCTCACTAACACCTGTTGTTCCCTGTGTTACTAATTTTAGTGATTCTGACAGATGTGAGGTAGCATCTCATCCTGGTTTTGATCTGTATTTCCCTGATGATGAGTGATGTTGAGCATCTTTTCATGTGTTTGTTAGATATCTGGATGTCTTCTTTGGAAAAATACCTGTTCATATCTTCTGCCCATTTCTTTCCTGGATCCATGTTTATTTTTTGGGGTGTTGAGTTTGATAAGTTCTCTACAGAATTTGGGTACTAGCCCTTTATCTGTTGAGATATTTGCAAATATCTTCTCCCATTCTATAGGCTGCCTTTTATTTTGTTGACTGTTTCCTTTGCTATGCAGAAGCTTTTTAACTTGATGAAGTCCCAATAGTTCATTTTTGTTTTTGTTTTCCTTGCCTCCAGAGATGTATCTAGTAAGAAGTTGCTATGGCTGAGGTCAAAGAGGTAGCTGCCTGTATTCTTCTCTAGGATTTTGATGGTTTCCTGTCTCACATTTAAGTCTTTCATCCATTTTGAATTTGTTTTTGTGTATGGTGTAAGAAAAAAGTCTAGTTTCATTCTTCTCCATGTTGCTGTCCAGTTTTCCCAACACCATTTGTTGAAGAGACTGGTTTTTTCCATTGGATATTCTTTTTTGCTTTGTTGAATATTAGTTGACCATATAGTTGTGGATCCATTTCTGGGTTCCCTATTGTGTTCCACTGATCTATGCGTCTGTTTTATACCAGTACTATACTGTCTTGATGCTGATAGCTTCTTAATACAGCTTGAAGTCTAGAATCATGATACCTCCAGCTTTGCTTTTCGTTTTCAGAATTGCTTTGGCTATATAGGATCTTTTGTAGTTCCATACAAATTTTAGGATTGTTTGTTCTAGCTCTGTGAAAAATGCTGATGATATTTTGATAGGGATTGCATTGAATGTTTAGATTGCTTTGGGTAATATGGACATTTTAGCAATGTTAGTTCTTCCAATCCACTAAGTGTAATGTTTTTCCAATTCTTTGTGTTCTCTTAAATTTCTTTCATCAGTGTTCTTAGTTCTCAGAGAGCATATCTTTTACCTCTTTGGTAAAAGTTTATTCCTAGGTATCTTATTGTTTTTGGTGCAATTGTGAGATTGATTCCTTGATTTCTTTCTCTGCTGCTTTATTATTGGTGTATAGAAATCCAACAAATTTCTGCCCATTGATTTTATATCCCATGACTCTGCTGAATTCATGTATTAGTTCTAGCAATTTTTTGGTAGATACTTTCTTTTATATGTAACATATTTCAGGGGCACCTGTGTGGCTCAGTCAGTTAAGCATCTGACTCTTGATTTTGATTCAGGTCGTGATCTCGGGGTTATGGTATTGAGCCCTGCATTCAGCTCTGTGTTCAGTGGGGAGTATGCTTGAGAATCTTTCTCTCCCTCTGCCTCTCCCCTCACTCATGTGCTCTCTCTCTAAAATGTATAAATACATCTTTAAAAACATAAGTATATGTAACCTATTTCATGTAAAGTTCAGCAATTTAAAACCTCAGGACCAGAGAATATGCTCTTCTTTTCATTTTCTGGAAACTTCTCCCTTTTATCCCCAATTTGATCTGGTGAAGAATTTATATTTTTCTTGCTTTTTTTCTTTTTTTATTAAAAATCATTTATTAGGGGCGCCTGGGTGGCTCGGTTAAGCGACTGCCTTCCACTCAGGTCATGATCCCGGAGACCCAGGATCGAGTCCCACATCGGACTCCCTGCTCCGCAGGAAGCCTGCTTCTCCCTCTCTCACCCCCCGCACTTGTGTTCCCTCTCTGGCTGTGTTTCTCTCTATCAAATAAATAAAATCTTAAAAAAAATTAAGTATGGAGTTTATTTTTCTATCAGTTTATCCATTCACAAAGAACTTAATTTTAGGAACATCATAACCAAATTATGGCCACTTGTTTGGGAGTCAAAAGTTAAGTCTTTAGTGGACATATGTGATATCCTGCACATTCTATCAGCATCCTTTCAATCCCAAGTAGCCACAAGTCATTATTTTTGATAACTAACAAAAATGGAAGTCAGTGCTGGAGACTGTCTAGTGACATGTTGACTCTCCTGCTTAGTCAACAAGAGTGTAATTAATGCCATCTCACCTTTCTGAAAAATAGTGTAGGAGTAGGTGTCAAAAAGCTTTAAAAATATTTATTTTCTTTAGCTCAGGAATTTTGCTTCTGGAGCTCTAGCTGAAGGAAGTGATCTGAAATGCTAAAAAAGATTTGGGCACAAAATGCATGATATAATCTAAATATTCAGTTATGGGATAATAGTCATCTATGGATCATTACACCATAAAATGCTATCCTTTACAATTACTTTTGAAAAACATATGAAATGATGGGGCGCCTGGGTGGCTCAGTTGGTTAAGCAACTGCCTTCGGCTCAGGTCATGTCAAATAAATAAAATCTTTAAAAAAAAAAAAAACATATGAAATGAGAAAATTCTCACATTATAATTAAACAAGAAAGTTGAGTATGGATACTGTATACAAATTGTGTATACTTATTAAACTTTATTTATAGTATGGTTTCAACTATACACATAGAAAATGACCAAAAGTTTATCTTTTAATGATGGAATTATGCATGGTTTTATTTTTTATACTTTATTTAAGAAAATACACAATAAAGTATTATTTTAAAAATAATCTTCTTGCAAAACAAATGTATCATTTAATGGTAAAGTTCAGTCTGTATAGATTTTCTGAATTTTCTGTTCCAATTTCATATGAAATGTCATGTTATCTAACAAACAATTTTAAATATATTTAAAATAACACCATTTAAAATTCTCATCACACTATTCAGAAATTCTGGTATCCTTTTATTTTTTATTTTTTTAAGATTTTATTTATTTATTTGACAGAGAGAAACACAGCTAGAGAGGTAACACAAGCAGGGAGAGTGAGAGAGGGAGAAGCAGGCTTCCTGCCGAGCAGGGAGCCCGATGTGGGGCTCGATCCCGGATCTCCAGGATCATGACCTGAGCCGAAGGCAGTTGCTTAACCAACTCAGCCACCCAGGTGCCCCTCTGGTATCCTTTTAAGGCAAATTACTCATCTTAATGTTTCATAGTGATGAATTTCATATTTAATTTATAACCTTCATAAATTTTGCTACACACATCCAATTAAAAATTTTATTGAGCTCTTTCTTAAATAGGCTTTTAAATTTTTATTGTATAGACTGATTGCCTAGTACAGTGTTTCTCAACAGTTTTTTCTTCATCACCTCCTTAAGGAGGATTTTTAGACATTTTTTCTTAGTTTCCCCCCCACCCTATGAAATTTTAGTATCTGTCTATGTGTATATCTATGATTTATACATAAAAAAAGTAATTTTTTTCACTCTCCCAAGAATCAATTTTCACCCCATTGGTGGTGACATTGCCTCCTTTGAGAATATATAGCTTAAAGGACATTATGGAAAAATGTTATTTTAGGGGTGCCTGGGTGGCTCAGTTGGTTAAGCGACTGCCTTCAGCTCAGGTCATGATCCCGGAGACCCGGGATCGGGCCCCACATCGGGCTCCCTGCTCAGAGGGAAGCTTGCTTCTCCCTCTCTCACTCCCCCTGCTTGTTTTCCCTCTCTGACTGTGTTTCTCTCTGTCAAATAAATAAAATCTTAAAAAAAAAAAAGAAAAGAAAAATGTATTTTAACTTTTACAATGAGTCTCAAGTCCATGTGTTTTGTTTTTATAGCTGCCTGCCTCTCAAACATCACATGGTGACCATTCCAACGCTACTACTCTGGGGAGAGAAAGACGCATTTATGGAGGTTGAAATGGCTGAAGTCACAAAGATTTATGTTAAAAATTATTTCAGGCTAACTATTTTGTCAGAAGTCAGTCATTGGCTTCAGCAAGAACAACCTGACATAGTGAACAAACTGATATGGACATTTCTGAAAGAAGAAACAAGAAAAAAAGATTGACTTTTCTATATCTTCTATGAGGGGTCTGTAATGAAATCACTAAATAATTTTTAATAATTACTCATCAACCTCTTTAAGCTTCATTAGGAAAAAATTGTTTTAATATGCTTTATCATAAATATCCTGACAAATGATATTGAAAAAATCTGAGAATGTGTGAACTTGTAACATGATGTTGATTTTCTTCTGTTGAGTTTTGCACAGGAAAGCATCTGCCTTAAAATGTGTACACTAGTACAAAAAGGAAGTTGGGAAAAGTGGCTCAGTTTTTATTTCTTGCATTCTTTACCCTGTTAATATCTGGTGCCTTTTACAAATGTATATTAAAGATTAGCTGTGCCATATTTAAAAAGGCAAACCTGCAGTGGTATAAATTTTCATTTTATTGTTCAAAACTTCTTTTTACTATTTTTCAACCATTAAAAGATTCTATTGTCAAATCTCTTGCATTTATAATATACTTATGAGTTTGAAGGCAAAGATGATTAGAAGAATATGCATTCTTAAAACAGGCCATAAATCCTGCTTATACTGGAAAGATTAAAAAAAGATGATGTAGAGATTCTCGTGTGTGTGTGTGTGTGTGTGTGTGTGTGTGTATTAAATACTGTGAAGAAGGAAAGCACAGCCATCAAATTACTCATCTTAATTTTTCAGCTAAACTGGTGAGAGATTCAGACAAAAGATCAAAATATCCTTTTGTCCCAATAAAGCAACCAGAATTGAATTCTGTACTTCCTATGTGCAGTAGAATCTAAGCTTCACAAGGCATAATTTTTTTATTGTTTTATTAACTGACACATATCCAACATCTAGAATAAGGGCCTGGATCCTTTGTGGGCACTCACATATTTGTTTAATGAATAAATAACATATCCTACATGCTGCTAGGCACTATGGGGGAAATATAAAGGAAAGACGACATGGTAATATAGAACTTTCCCTTAAGAAGTATACAGGGGCACCTGAGTGGTTCAGTCAGTATTCACAGAATGCAGTTAAATTAAACAAGGATTCAAGAATAGTTTTGAACACTACAAATAAGAGTGGGAAGACTTACAGAATCGAGCATGATACAAGCTCAAGGTAATACTGTTCATTCTCTTGGGTTGGTCTCATTTGGCATGGGAGACAACCAGTAACACTGCCAGATCATGGCTCCTTAGAGGGCTACAACTATGATCCCAAGTAAGGCTAAGTTGGTGAAAAAAAATACCTTCCTCATTAAGTGTAGTTCTGATAGTGACAGTAGAAAGTGAAATGCCCTTAAGAATTCTCATTTTTGTATCCTAAGCATCTTTTATTTACTAATAAAAACCCAACTTTTATATACATTTTTGCTTGTGCCTCACAATAACATTACAAGATAGAGGGTATTACCAGGTTATAGATGTGAAAATAAGGTTGGCCAATGTCCACAGTATAATTGTTGGAAGCAGAATCTGACCTAGATTCATCTGGTTAAAAAGCCTCTAATCTTTCTAGTAAGATAACAGGTTCTGTATCTACACTGTTTTGTTTTACTGGTAACCTGGTGTGCTCCGATAAATAGAAACATCTCTCAGAAACCTATAATTTGACTTTTAATTCTGGGGAAAGGAATTTAAATCAGTATTTAGCAAATTAGCATTGTCAGAGTTGCAAATGTTTCAAGGTATGGAAGAGAGCCTGGTTCACTGCAACTTTGATGATGCTTCCCCCTTGATCATTTCTGAAGGGCAGCAAGGGAGGAATAGGACTTTGACTGTTTATATTAACCCAATAAAATAATCCTGAGTTATTTTACTGAAAACCTATTGCTGACTAAGGTGATTTTAAGGTTTGCTGTTGTTGTTTGTATCAGTTTGGAATGCTGACTGGTTCATGTAGACTCATGTTAAGAATGTGAATCAAGTGTGCCATGGCTAATTCCAGCCCATGATAATGGATGTAATCTAATTTGCTATGCACATGGAAGAGGGCTTGTAAGAGACACAAAGGCTCATGGGTGCCACCAGTTAAACCTCTTAGCATAGAGATATTATGGTCTCTGTAGAGATCAATTTGTAGGGAATGTAAAATGAATTTGACTTACCAACTCCCAAAACATCTCACAGAAAGTAAATTTTACTGATAATGGCTTTAAATGAAAAAGTTATAGTTAATATTCACGTATTTAAATTATTATATCCCTAAGTAGGTATATAATATGCCTTTAAAATAAATTTAAGAAATCATGTGAAAATAATTAAGCATATATGTCAAAAGACATTTATAAAAAGCAAAAAAGATTGTACTGTTGATATGACTCTATTACACCATTTATCATTTTTAACTTTTCTGATTTTCAGAAATCATTAAAGATAATACATCCTCATTTCTTATTAATCTACATTGTATCTAAGAGTTCTAATTATGTGTGACTAGAAAGGGCACTTGAATATGGGGCATGGGTGTGCTTTGAGGGCTGCCCTCAGATCCAGTCTACTGGCATCCCAAGACTACTGAGAAGTTGGCCTCATGGCTTGGCCATCCCTGGACTTGGAGATGGAGGTTTGGGAGTCAGCCTTCTACCATGGGATAAACAAGTTGCACTGCCCACAGTGGCCAACCCCTTCATGCAGCAGACATCCTCAGTTTCCACCAAGGGAAGTTCTGCTTGACTAGTCAACCCCATGAAGAGCTCATGGGGGAAAAAAACTGGTGAAAACATCCCTCAAATTCTTGTTTCAGGCAATGTTCTGCTCAGCAGGGTTCCTGGTTAAAGTGAAAGGGAAAAAAGCCACCTGATATGAAGCCCTCATCCGTGTTACAGCCCCACACTCCACTTTCTTTGACCAAATTGCTTCTGTGGTGGCAGGGTTGCCATTGGTGGTCTTGGCAAGTCAAAATGGGCAGATCTCAGTGGCTGGAAAACTCCTGTTGCCAACACGGCCTGTGCTTGTGATTCCAGAGGACCCTAATTCCAGGAAGAATACCCGGAATGGAAACCTGAAGCAAGTGACATCCAAAAGGAAGTGGCTGCAGATCTTGATTTTCTTGGAAGATGTGCATACCAATTGCACCCATCTTGTCACTTTTAAACTAGGGGACTTCTCTCCAGGTGTTCCTGTGCAGCCAGTGCTACCCAGGTACCCAAAAACATGGGACACAGTGACCTATAAGTCTGGCAGGGGTCTGTAGGTTTCTAGGTCTATATGTTGACCTTGAGTCAGCTCTTCATCAGAGAGGAAGGTGAGTTTATGCTTATTTATACACCAAATGACCAAGAGGGGGAAAAAAAAAGACTAAACCCCTCTGCTGATACAGTGAGGATCAACATTGCAAATGCTTTGGGGGTTGTCTACGACAGACCACACTTATGAAGATGATAGACTGATGATTGGCACAGATAACCTTCAACTATCCATGGAAGCTAGTTTGATGGAATTACAAAAATTAGCCAGAAATTGAAGTTAGAGCATCTGGATAAATATGCTGCAATTGCAGTTGCCATTAAAGGAGTTGCCACTATAGGAATTGAAGAATTTGCAAATTACTTGAAAGTCCTAATTTCAGAGCCCTTGGAACAATTTTTTTGCTCCCTCTGATAAGAATAATGATGACAGTATAGAATTCAGAGAATATGTGACAGAGCTGACTGCCCTATGCAATCTTGACAATACTGAAAAGATTCTGCAAGTGTCATTTAAGCTTTTTGATCTTGATGAGGATGGTTTCATAACAAGAGCAGGAGTTAGCTGCTATATGTTGGGCAGCCTTTGGAGTAGCAGATTCTGATGTTTCCTGACTCTTTCAGGAAATATCTGGACAGAATTCAGATTACATTTATTTTTTTAAAAATATTTTATTTATTTATTTGAAAGAGAGAGAGAGCATGAGAGGGGAGAAGGTCAGAGGAAGGAGCAGACTCCTCCAATTGGGGGAGCTGGGAGCCCAATGCGGGACTTGATCCCAGGACTCTGGGATTATGACCTGAGCCGAAGGCAGTGGCTTAACCAACTGAGCTACCCAGGTGTCCTCAGATTACATTTCATACAAGAACTTTAAGAAATTTGCCAAACCATCCAGAATATACCAAGTTATTTAATTCATACTTAGACCTCTAGACAGTCTCTATATATCCATTACCACATTAAGAACCAGTTTAATTGGTGTATTCAAATGTTAAAGTCAGCCCTGAAAATGATGAAAGTACCTTCCCAATAGAAACTCTGATTCAAATAAAATTATTATCCTTTGAGGAAAAACACAATAGTTTTTACTCTAAGTGGCTTGAGCACTTAATTAAGATATATAAACTGCGCTTGAGAAATATATATTTCTATTAGATCTTAGAGCACCTATTTTCCTTAAGATGTGTTTATTTCAATGCGACTAAAGGTAGAGAGTAAGAGATTTATAAGGAGAGCTAGGATGGCGGCATAGTAGGATGACCCTAGGCTTGCCTTGTCCCTTGAACACACCTAGATAACTATCAAATCATTCTGAATACCTAGGAAGTTGACCTTGGGACTGACAGGACAAACTGCACAACTAGAGGGAGAGGAGAGGCCACACTAGGAGAGGTAGGAAGTGTGGAGGTGCAGTTTCGGGAGAAACGGATAGCCAGTGTGTGGAGGGGAGGGAGCTGTGGTCACAGAGAGAATGCAGCACACAGAGGAGCACACAAGAGAACACTTCCACAAAGCCTCTGGCTGGGAAATGAGACGAGCTGATTTTTGTGAGTTTTTGCAACCAGTAGAGCTCAAAGAATGGAATTTTAGAGGTTGGCAGGCTTGACTATGATAGTCTTAAAGGCACTGCCCTACTCCTAGAGAGAAGGTAGGCAAGCAACGCCAGGGCAGAAAATATGATCTGAGGATCACCTCAGGAGCACAAGGAGAGACTGTTTGCTCTGTTTGGAGCATATCTGTGAAAGGAGGCATTTGTAGAGTCATCTCTCTGGGGACAAAAGAGAAGCAGGTGCCATTTTCCTTTTCTGCTCTTCAGCATAGGCACAGAGACACCTGTGAGGGCACCTAACCCAGACACTGGCTGTTTAGCCAGCTTTGCTCCAAATCCTATACCCCTGTGCTCTGACATGACTGCCTTTCTTGGTCAAACCTGTATCCATTCCAGTGCAATGAAACCCTCCCCCAGAAGACCAGTTCAGGCCCCTGCCACATCATGTCCCTAAAGCTTGGAGTTTTAAAAGTCAACAGGATTGGCTGGGATAAAGCCCCAAGGGCACTGCACTGCTTCAAGCATGCAAGCAACCTAGACACAGGTTGCATGAAAATAGCAATCTGAAAAACACCTGAGACATGTGAGCGGAAATTATTCACTCTTCTGGGAGTGCTTCCTCAAGAGTAGCAAGTACAGAGACCCCTCCCCAGGGATAAAGGAGCAGGCTGGCATTGTTACCCTCCTTCAGTAAACTACACAGCACCAACACTGGCTGCCTAACCTGCTTATATCAAGTCCCACCCCCCTGTGCTCTGCTGGTGCTGCTTTTCTTGGACAAGTGTGCCTGAGGACCAGTGCAGCAGGCCCCTTCCCCAGAAGACCAGCACAACCCCCCTTCCCCCAAATGTCTACTGACCATAGAGTTCTGCGAGGCTTCAGTTCCACATCAGGTCTTATTTGACAAGCAGACCAGACCATGCCTAGTTAAAATTTGCCATATTCTGGCTAAAGTCCAAACACTGTCTACTGCAGGCAAGAAGAGCCTCTGCAGATGACTTACCTGAGGGATAAGCAGCCAAAATACAGCAGCAGAGTGCTCCAGGCACATACCAGAGACACTCCCTGAAGCACCAGGGCCTGGACACTATAGAACCTCTTCTTTATAAAGCCATTACTCTTCAGAGCAGGCTTTTCTGACACAGAGAAGACAGAGACCTACACAAAATGCCAAGATGGAGGAATTCATCCCAAAAGAAAGAACAAGAAAAGTTATGGCCAGAGATCTGATCAAAACAGATGTAAGTAATTTAAAGCAGTAATCATAATAATACTCACAGGGTTTGAGAAAAGCATGGACGACATCAGAGGGAGACTCTTACCACACAGATAAAAGAATTTTAAAAAACCAGTCAGAAATGAAAAAATATAGTAACTGAGATTCAAAACCATCTGAACGTAATGACTACAGGATTGAAGAAGCAGAGGAATGAATAGGTGATATAGAGGATAGAATAATGAAAAATAATGAAGCTGAAGAAAGAAGAAAAGAGCTGAAGAGAGAATAAAGTACTATGAATCATGAGAAGAGGCCATGACTCCATCAAACATAGTAACATTTGTATCATCAGAGTCCTAGAAGAAGACAGAAAGATGGGGGCAGATGGTTTATTTGAGGAAATTGTAGCTGATAACTTCCCTAATCTGGGAAAGGAAGCAGACATCTAAATCCAGGCAGCACAGAGAACTCCCATCAAAATCAACAAAAGCTGGCCAACACCGAGACATATTATAGTTACATTTGCAAAATAAAATGATAATGAAAAAATACTAAAAGCAGCAAAAGAAGTACCTAAATTGCAAGGGAAGATCCATAAGGTTAACTGCAGATCTCTACACAGAAACTTGATAAGCAGCAAGTGACATGATGTATTCAACATGCTGAATGGAAAAAATGTGAAGCCAAGAATGCTCTATCCAGCAAGGTTATCATTCAGAATGAATGAGAGATAAAGAATTTCCCAGAAAAACAAAAACTAAAGGAGTTTGTGACCACTACACCAACCTTGTAAGAAATATTGAAAGGGACTCTTTGGGAAAGAAAGACCAAAAGTGACAAAGACTAGAAAGGAACACAGAAAATCTCCAGAAACAGTGACAAAACAAGTGATAAAATGGAACTAAATACATATCTACCAGTAATTACTCTGAAAGTAAATGGACTAAATGCTCCAATCAAAAGGAAGAGTATCAGAATGGATTAAAAAAAAACACACAAGACCATCTATATGCTGCCTACAAGAGACTCATTATACACCTAAAGACACCTTCAGATTGGAAGTAAGGGGTCAAAGGAAAATTTATCATGCAAACAGATGTCAAAAGAAAGCTGTAGTAGCAATATTTATATAAGACAAATTAGATTTTAAACTGAAGAGTATAACAAGATAAGAAAAGCACTATAATAAAGATCTAACAATTATAAATATTTATGCCCTGAACTTGGGAGTGCCCAAATATATAAAACAATTAATAACAAACATAAAGGAACTCATTGACAATAATACAATAATAGTAGGGGACTTTAACACCTCACTTAGATCAATGGACAAATCATCTAAACAGAAAATCTACAAGGAAACAAGGCGTTGAGTGACACAATGGACCAGATGGACTTAACAGATATATTCAAAACATTTCATCCTAAAGCAACAGAATACTCATTCTTTTCAAGTACACATGTGACATTCTCCAGAATAGATCACATACTGGGTCACAAATCAGGCCTCAATCAGTATAGAAAGATTGAGATCATACCGTGTATATTTTCCAGCCATAACACTATGAAACTTGAAGTCAAGCACAAGAAAAAATTTGGAAAGACCACAAATAGATGGAAGTTAAAAAATATGCTACTAAAAAATGAATGGGTCAACCAGGAAATCAAAGAAGAAGAAAAAAAGAAATGGAAACAAATGAAAATGAAGACGCAATGGTCCAAAACCTCTGGTATGCAGCAGAAGAAGTCTTAAGAGGTAAATATATATCAATACAGGCCTACCTCAAGAACCAAGAAAAATGTCAAGTAAACAATCTGATCACACCTGAAGAAGCTATAAAAAGAAAAACAAACCAAGCCTCAAGTCAGCAGAAGGGAAATAGTAAATATTAGAGCAGAAATAAATGGTATATTGGGGCACCTGGGTGCTTCAGTCAGTTAAGCCTCTGACTTTTGATTTTGGCTTAGGTCATGATCTCAGGGTTCTGAGATTGAGCTCCACACTGGGTTCTGCACTGGGTGTAAAGCCTGCTTAAGATTCTCTCTTCTTCTCCCCACAATCTTCCCCACTTCCTCTCTCTATCTAAAAAAAAAAAAAAAAAAAAAAAAGGAAAATAAAGGAAAAAAGAG